>JANTOP010039536.1:0-10782 GCA_027564815.1 Symmerus nobilis | reverse complement strand
TGAATACTCCATACATATAATTTGAATTTAAATTTTAATTAAATTCATAATCATATATCAATCAAATGGTTAATACAGACCGGCAAAGACAACCGTTTTTTCAAATTGTACAGGTAAACGGATGAAATTAAAACCTAATGATATTTTATACAATTTAATTCGATTATGCTTGATCTTATTATTATTAACTCATCCAGCAATTACTAAAAAAAATCAAAACATTTTAATCGGAAATCCAAAAATTTCCACAGCGATTTTTCACATTCTTGAAATTTTTCCAATTTTCATAAAATATGATATTTTACAAAATTCTGATTTTCCTATATTCAAGAATGGTTTTATTTATCATTAAATTTTCTATCGAATTTCCATGATAATCTATCCAGTTTTCACTAAATATTTCGGATTCAGATATGCAATTCATAAAATTTTCCAATTTCTTGCAACATGATAAGTTCTCTCACATTTTTGTATTAAAAATTGTTAAAAACGTTATATACAAAAGAGTGTGGATTATCCAACGATTAGATTATATTACAATCAATAATATTTATTGTATATGGGACTTTGGTTCCGATGTCGACTCTATATTTGGAAAACACCCTGTTAAATTTGCCTGTATTATATAGCCACTACAAATTGAAAGACAATTATTTTCAAAAGGCTAATAAAAGGTCTTTAATAAAATACGGAAAAATAAGTACTTGACCACTTATTAAAATATATAGATGTTGTGTAAATTCTATTGAAATGTATGAAATTATATATTTTCAAATGCATAATTTAGTTTGATTGCCTATTGTGTGTTCATTTTTAAATTTTTTGCTTTAAAAAATAGCTGCAATAAATTTTTCCTTTTGGATAAGAAAACCACCTGTGTTTGTATACGCTAAGTAATTGCATTTGACCGACTTTTTGTCACACCTCTTCATATACCAGCCGTATACGGTCAACAATTATTCAATTGACAGTGGATAAACCGCATAGACGTTTGGATATGTAATAAGAAAATTCAAGATAAATAAAGATAAAAAATATCAGCTTATTAACTCTATCCGTTACTTTACTCAACTCTTTCATTACTATATGTAATGATATTTTGAACATAATAATAAAATAAATATAATCAGGAAAAATATTATGTATACACACAAATTATTTCCTCTTTATTTTTTTTTCCTAATAAAAAGTAAAATAAAAATGATTATTATTATTTTATACATAATTTTTTGTGCAGAAAGAGAGGAAAAATTACGAATGCATGACAAAATTAAACAATCAATTCACTGAAAAATAGAAAGTATAGCGTAGTTTTTACTTAGTTTAAACAGAAACCGAAAATTCCAATGTATTATCTAGAAATATAAAGAAACTGTGAATAATCTTACGAAGTCTGATTAAAATGTTAATTTTTATTCAAAATATTATCGTAAATTGATTGGAATGCGCTGGCTGTGTGCTAAATTCAAATCAACAAACAATTTTTCGTTGAATATTAAAAGCGAAACCGGATCGCCGTTCACACCGGGTATTTTATACACGTTTATATAGGTACAGTTATAAAATACACGATGACCATTTCGTTTTTGACCGTTCCGAAATTGTAAGATTAAAGATTAAAAATTTAGCTTTTTTTCTTATTTCATGTAACATTTTATATCGAATCTTGTAAAACTGTACATTGGATACGTAACAATTTTAATAAACAAAATCTTTATTAATATGTTATCCTCGACCTACTTTTTCCTGTATCTATTTAGTTTTTTAATTTTGTTAGCTTTTTTTTTTACTTACAACTTAACACTTTGTACCGGTATATCACACGAAACGAAAAGTTATGAAATCTTATATTTGTATACCGATTAGAAAAATAGGAAATAAATTGTTACTTTGTCACTTAAATTTTAAATGAATGCAAATAATTTCGCTGTGGGTGTTGTTATGATATGGCGCCAATAGGGATACGGATAATTTGTTAATTTAATTTAATTTAATTTTATATTTTTTTTTTAAATCCACGATTCGTTTCTGATATAAATGAATATATCAATTTGCTGGAACCATTTTGTAATATAATTAATTTAATGGTTTGACCTTACGTTGTTACAACAAAAAGTTACAACACAGTAGTAATAGAACATTAGTTTATTAATGTGTAATGTTATGCAATAATAAAGCTTCTTTACTGTAGACCAAAGATTAAACATAGACAACGACTGAAAATAGCAGGCCCCAGCCATTTCATATCAATTGCATGCAAAATTTTTGTATCGGAAAATTATATATAGTCACCCACTCTAAATTTATATACCTGCCTTTATCTTTCACCCTCTATTTACTCAAAATGTAGAGAAAACAACAGAATTAAATTAAAAATTTGTCTATTGTAAAAAAATCTGTCTGAAAAAATTTCAACTAAAATGAAATATTCCCGAGAACAATGTAAAGGTAATTTTAATATAAAAAAAATCAAATTAAGTGTTAGAAAGCCAACTTACCATATTTTATTGCTAGAAAATAATCTCAAATTTAAAAATATTCATCAAATCAATTACTCGTATAAAAGTAATCTCCAACAATAAAAATTCTGAAAAACTTCCCGGAAAAAGATTAAAGAAAAATTTGGTTAACATTTGCTTGCAAAAATTGTATTTTAAACAAAATTTTAAAAGCATAACGTGTATAAAATAATTTTGAAAAATGAAATAAAAATTTAAAAATTATGTTGAAAGAAAAATTAACCAAAAATTTTTTAATTAATTTTGGAAAAGAAATAAAAATGGGCAATTGATGGACTTCTAGGATTGATGAAATGATTAGTGTAGAGAAAATAAACTAATAATTTAAATACACTTCTCCCTCGACCTTCGCGGGGGTTTCAAAATACTGCGAATGTGATAAAACCGGGAATAACCTTTTTATAAAAGGTTTTTTTTTTTCTGAAAATCAAACTTTGAAAGCTATGACTCTGGACTTGTTATTCGGTCGGTTTTTGAAAATGAAAGATTTCTTGTAATTTGGGCTCGTGCTTGTGCTTTAACTCGTGAATTGACATTTGAATTTGAAAGATCATAGCTAGGCATCAGTCTTGTGTATCCAATCAGTATTTATGAATTCACCTTATCTTTAACAGGTTTATTAATCTGAAATATATTTCATTCATGTGTAAATTTCATTTTATAAGCGTGAATAATCAAATCCGCGAATGTCAAACCGGCGAATCTCGAGGGAGAAGTGCAGTATATTATTCTGGGCACATTAATATTGATAAATTGAATAAATGTTAACACAGCTTTTATTAGAACTTTTGTACCGCTTACTCCCAAATTACTTAATTGAATAAAAAGACGGACATTAATTTTAAATAAAATTTATTTAATTTATTTGTATTCCCTTTTTATCAGTTTTTTGAAAATTTATATAATTCAAATCACTTACATTATAATTATAACCCTAAGGCCCATATACCTGGCATTCCAAATTGCCTTCCATCGTACAATTTCTTTATAATTTACCGCTAACTCGTTTCGTCGCCCACGCTACTCGATTTATGCACTTTTCTTCCTTTTTCGCATACGTTCAGATTTTTCACAATACACTTTCACTTGAAACCCCGGAAAATCGCCAATTATTTTTCTAATATTTATTTTTCACAAACCAATTGGAAAATAAATAACTTGATCTAATTAATGGGTATACTTCTTCAGTATTTGGTGTTTTATGCACTCGCCTCTACGTACTGACATAGATAAATGTAGTTACTGGTAGATGACCCATCTCATATAAGGAAAATGACACCAAAAAAATGTGTGTAACAATGGAAATGGATCCAAATCACTTATAAAATTATGGATCCGAATTATTTTACTCAGAAATAAAAATACACTACGTTTGGTTCTCTTCTTTTTGTTTCTATTCTCATTGGTACTGATCTGTTTTTAATTTTTCGTCATCAATCCCAAGTACCACGTCTTGAATTACGATCCCTTTGTTCCACAATCATAATATTTGCTTAAATAACGGTAATATCAATCACCAATATTCCAATTTCCTGGCGGATATATTTAAAGTTCAGATGATATATGGTACAGTGATGGACCGCCTAATATTATAATGATAGGCATATATCTAAAATATCTTCTTATTAACTAAAAACAAATTATTGGTATACAATAAACATAATAACATAAATAAATAAATATACATGGATGTTACGATGGCATTACAATTTTATTAGATCTCAACCATCTAAAAGTATAAGTACTTTTAGATAAGTATGAAAAGTATGATACCGATAATAAATTCAGTAATCGAAGGTTACCGATATTGTGCAGCGAATGGCAAAATTGAAGTATAGGTGGGCCGGTTATACATTGCGAAACTTAACGATCATCGTTGGTTTCAAAACGTGATGGAATGACGGCCTAGGGAAGATCGTAGGAACACAACAGAGTTATTTCTACGTTATATAATTTTTGCTTACAATCAGCCCTATTCTGTTTGATAATTAAGTCTATTGATAATGATTTATGTCGGTCGGCTGTATTGGCATCACAATCTATCTTGTTGCATTTCTATACATTTTCATTATTGATTCTAAACTCATTTAAATTTATTAATGATAATCTTTATTATTAAATGCTCATTTCAATGTAAATATTCTGTCAAATAATTGTTCAATTGTTATTTTAGATTTTAATAAAATATACTTAGGTTTCCGTTTAATAAAATAGTTATAAAATTATAACAAATAACACGTGTACTGACATGTTCCGTATTTGCCAAGTGTATTAATTTATTACAATTAACTTGGCGTAATGTTTAGATTTACGTATTTATTTATGGAACGATTTCTTGCAGAGAAACTATTAATGTCTTCAATAATAATAATGATAATTATTATTTTTTCTTTTGCAAATTAAAAATATGAAAGTGTTTTTATTTTGCAATAATTTATTTTATTTAATTATGTTGTGGACTTGTGAAATTTGTTAGCTTCTTTCCTATGTTACTAAATATGTCTAATCAATTTAAATTTTACGTTTTTGTTTTTGAAAACCTTGTTAATTAATTCCGTTTCTCTATTTTTAACATTTTTGGCATTGGGCTAAATGTCCAAAAATTTATATTTTGCTATTTTTATACGGTATTACTAATATGCCTACCCTACATAACGAATATGAATTTAAATAAAAATATAAATTTGCTACTTTTTCGATAATTTCAACATTTTTTTAAATTTTTTTTTAATATCTGCTCATGTTACTGTAAATGAAATGAAATTAATGTAAAAAAAAAAATTCATTGTAATTTAGCAACGATATGCCATATCGTAAGTCAGCCAAATGAGGTAAAACAAAAAATTGTTTCACGTATATAAAAAACAATAAAATTGTTATAAAATATAATACAAAATAATTTAAAAAAAAAAGTGTTACATGGTGAAGAAAAAGACACAAAATTATTCATTCATATGAAAAAGAAAAATGTTACATCGCAATTGGAATTGGGTCACGATACCAAATTGATATTTTTTGCAATAACTTATTTAGAGACTGTTATGAAAGACTTTTATTTTTTTTAATCAAAAATATATTCGTCCGAAAATGATAGATTATTCAAATTGAATATCTTCCTAATCCGGTATTATCGTATTCTATATGATGATGAAATCGTCAAAAAGAAGACGATAAATAACTTTTCAGATTTTATTTCTGGTCAATTCTTATTCTCTAAAATCAAAATCTTAGCATTATGAGATGGAATTTCACGTGAATAATTTATTCTTTTATTCTAATTCAAAATAGTTTATCGTCAGCCCCAAAATGTCTGGTATAGATTTTTTATTTGTAAATTTACGGATGTTTATTTGTTTACATATACATTTTTATTACCAAATTTTTATACGTCATATACAAATCACATAAGTAATTTATTATATACAGTGTAATCCGCTTATAATGGACTCTGAGGGTCCCATTATATCCGGAGATTCATTATATCCGAATATTAGTTTTGTTGTAATTAAAGGTAGTAAATGATGCTTTATTTATTGTTTACAATTTACATCCTTAGAAAATCTGTAATTTTTGTTTGCACATTCAAATTTTTTAATTAATTAACCAAATCGTCGCTTGTGACGATCCATTTTTAATTTAAGTAATTATACTGAATTTATCATTTAAAGATGAAATCCCGTACGTTTCTTATTTGATATTATTTAAATATTCCTTGCACTTAAGCACTTAATAAAACATCGAAAAATTGTGGTGAAATCCAAAATTGTTTAATAATTGAAAAAATGTGTATTTCAATTTAAGAATATAGATGGAGAGCTAGATATTAGTCTATTATAAACGAAATTCCATTATAAGCGTGTCCATTATATCCATTTTTAGAAAGTATTATATTAAATGAATGTTCAGTCGGGACCTAGAAAATTGTTTATTATAGGCGAGTTTCCATTATAACCGGGTCCATTATAGGTGGATTACACTGTATATATAACATTTATAAACTGTACGAATGTAAACAATAATATATATTTAAAGTGGAAACTTAGTACGTAGAACACTCCACGCTACAATTCTGAAGCAAATTTTGACAAATGTGAAATTAAAACATATACCTTCCATCCGACGACGGGTCGATTATCGACAATGTACTATATATCTTCATTGCATTTTTAAATTAGTATATCTTAAGCAAATGTGTTCGTTCAGTTTTAATATCAATAAGAATTATGGAATTCGGCTTCAGACATAATCATCATCATCATCATTTGCGATAGATATCCGAGTATATCGTAAAAGAATTATCAAATCATTCAGACGATTGTGAAAACGACTTAGTTTTTTTTTCTTATTCTTTTATGAAATTTGTTATGGGAAATTGGGGCATATGATGCGAATTATTATGACGTTATATTTTTTGTCGACATTTTTGTTTGTGGGATTTTTAGAATTTTTTTTTTGTAAATTGGTTCTTGTGGAAAGTTGATTAATAACAAAACGGTTTGTTGAAGAAAGTATACGCATTTAATTCAATGTCAAAACTTAAAAAGATAGAAGAGTTGGCAAAAGCTTTCTAAAACTAACTTTAAGAGCTCTATACTATATAACTGTACAAAACGACAAGGGAAATGGTAATTGATACATTTATTGAAGATATTTAAAGCGGTCCCGAATAACTATATAGTTTTTATTAGCTTTTCTAATAAATTAGTTACTTTAACGAGCCTTTGGAATTTTGGAATTTTTCAAAAAATTAAGTAGAGGTGTTACCGCTATTTTACATGATGCTGCAATATACGTATGTTACAAAATTCCACTACAACACTACAAATCTAAAATGAAGTGAAATCTCTTCTCTTATAATATTTATAAAATTTTATATGTGTCGATACTATAACAAAATCCTTTTTTATCTTATGCAACCAAAGGTTATCCACAATAGTCTCTAATAGTCGACGAACTTCTGCAAACCCCGTCCAATAGTTGTCTTAAAGTTATGGGTTACGGAGATGACCTAGTAATAATCGTAAGAAACAAAGTGGTATATCAAGGAAATATATAGCATATCCGCTAGTATATCTATCTATCTATATTTCTTTCCACTAACAACAGATCATTTATCCCGTATAAAAATGCACACAAAGAGATATGAATAATAATTGAGATATGTGCAAGATTTTAATCATAAATGACTAATTTCGTGGTTAAACCAGGAACATTAGACTGCTATCGAAATTACACAAAATAACTATACAAAAATTTGTCACATTTTTAACCACTTCTTGTGGTTTCTTTTATGTCCTCTACAACTACCTTAATAAATAAATAATTGTAAAATTTTAAATAAAATGGAATTAAAATAAAATTGAATAAGTATTAGCTGCATCTCTATCATTTACAGAATTCTCTGTGCCGGGATAGTAAATAGTGGTGGTTAATCATTCTCATTCAAGTTTGTTTCTAAAAACTGACAACTATTTGTCGATGTAACTTTGTATATTCGCCGTATACATTTTTTACCGGCTAATTCTTCATTCTGATTCGGATTTGGAAAACTATACCAAATAAATTCCAAACAATCGATTCTAATATTTTTATAATTCGTGTTTCAGATCATTTATCCAACTTTTAGTTAAAGTTTAAATCGGAATAATTTGTACTATTAATGTCAATTTATGAATTATAAATCTTATGTTTTCCGCAACGCAAATCGCAACAAAAGAGTTTGTTCGAATATAATCGTAAGAAATATAAAACTTAATGAAAAATAATTATATTTTCCCACTAGTCTAAGTATTTATAGATAAATGGATCTGGGTTAATTCATTTAAATAAAATGTCAATTTAAAGTTTTTTTATACATATTAGAAGCATGAATTAAAAGGGAATAAAATTTTAATATCTAATTGAGAGATTAGAATAACATAGTCATCATTATATAGAATATACTAAATATCGTTACTTTGCCTTTTATAAAGAGATTAACATTAATTAATCATCGTTTAATAAATTGATGAACAATGAATGCACAATGAGTTCAAGTTGTTTAATATTTTTGTTTGTACATTTTATTTCTATTGACCCAATTAGATTTCATTGTGAATTTTTGTTTATAAAATTGTTAACACAAATATAACTAATCGGTACATATCGTAGTTTTTGATTCAGTTTTATTAAGTAAACAAAATTAAATTATTATTTTATTGCACCAACCTAATTATACAATTTTAGTGATTGTCATTTCGAAAGAATTTTATAAAATTACTGATAATTATAAATTGCAATGGTAATTGGATTTTTCCAGCGATCCAAAACAAGGTGTCTATATGTAACTGAACATTTTTTTTTGTTAAAGAATCACTTCGATCTTCTGATGCATTCCTAAATATATAGATCCTCTAAGATATTTTAAATTTGAATAGAAAAATATAAATTGTTAAGTTTTATTTTGAAATCAACATTACAGCATACATATTTGAAATAATATTATTTTTGAATTCGTCATAGTTTATTTCATAATTTGAATTTCTTTAATCTACATATATAATCTTATTTTTCACCAATATGTCACTACCCAGCTTAATTTATACTGTAAATTAATATCGTACAACGTCGGAAACTTTACATTGACTACTCAGTAGAACCTAATTGGTGTCTACCTAATGTTAAATGAATTTATTTTCTTAGTGACACATTTATTTTCTTTAGTACTTTTTAATTCTGCTTCAAGAAAATAAGCGTGATATAAATATTTAAGATAATGAATAAATAGTTCGAAAAATGAAATTGTTCAAAGCCTTTTCCAAGATTATGCGCCCTTGAAATATGTTCAGCCACCCAAAAATATTCATCGGAAATTAGTAAATGAAATACTTTTTGACCGAAATATGATAATAAATTTTGTAAAATAAAGAGTGCAGAATTTGATATTTTCCTGGGCTGGAAAAAAAATTTAAAAACGTAGAAAGTTTAAAAAATAAATATTTCGGAAAAGTTGAAATTTATCTAAGAAATATCAAAAATTGGTAAAGGGTCGCACCGAGAAATTTAAATTCGGACATCGCGACATTTGATACGGATTTCTCGGTTATTTTCATCGCATCCAAAAAATGTAATGACGCAGGAAGTTTATAAATTAGTTGAGAAAAAATATAAAAATATCAAAATTAAACTTTTTGTACAAAAGCTCTTGTAAAATCTTAAAAGCTCCCAGAAAGCTTTATTTTTCAAACCTTATTTTATACGTTTAAAAATCTATTTTCTATATAGATAACGATCCTTTAACAAATTTCAAATTTTCCCAAAGAAAAGCTCAACAAATCTCGAAAGCTCAGTGAAAGCTTAAAATTAAAATGTCTTTTTATATAATTTGGAATGGAATTTTTATCCCATTCATTAAATTTAAATGAAGTATGAAATTATCGCAGAAAGCTAGTCCAAACTATTAAAAGCTCAACGAAAGCTTTATGTTTCGTACTTATTTTTTACGCTTAAAAATCTACTTTCAAACCAGATAACGGTTCATTAACGAAATTTCGACATTTTCTAAAGTAAAGCTTCAAAAATCTAGAATGCTCATTGAAAGCATATAAACATTTCTGCAAAATGTCAGGCCGATACCTGGATTTTCCAAGAAAGAACAAACATGGACAATGAATGCCTTCATGATAATTTGCCTTCAATTCAATTCAATTTATTAAATCCGCATGAATTTTAATTTTCCACAAAGCTTTTTAACGAACGTTTCCGATTTCATTTTATCGGGAGATAAAATTGATTTGATAATGAATAAAATAATATATTTTAATTAAAAGCTTTGGATAACCTTGATGATTATTAACAAATTTATTAAATAAAATAATAAATAAAAAAAGGCGATATTTCAGGTGTGCTCTGCGCCTTTTGCGCATTCGACTACCGCCACTGCATTGAATTCTAATGGGTAAATACATATGTGACCGTCCACAGGAAAAGGTACCAAATCTTCACCGGGGTCAAAATTGAGTTTTTATTTTTTCTGTACAGAATGCATCCTGCTGAACATGCAGGTATTAGAATTTTTCTATCATTTTTCGTTTGGAAGTTATGAATTTTTAAATGTATGGTTATGAAAAACCTAATTTTCAGAAAAATGAGTTTAAAGTTTGTAGTTAATTTTCAGTGTTTTTAGCGCTGGAATGATATTTAAAATAACCACTTTTCCAAATTAAATTGGTTTGGGTACCAGTGGGAACCATAACTGTTTTCAGACACTAATTACCCCCCCCCC
>JANTOP010039525.1:0-10784 GCA_027564815.1 Symmerus nobilis | reverse complement strand
AAGTCTCATATATACTTATTAAATTCACTTCAAAAATTATCGAATGTTGTGTGTGCTACGAAATAATGACCCTATATGATTGTGGATAATTTAGTATACAAAGTTACAGGCAATATTATACCTACTATACAATATTATGCCATTATAGTGCAAATTGTGGTTAGAAGAATTATAATCAATATAAGAGAGGCTTGTTATATGAACTTAAGGGCTTACTTCTAGTCATGCGGTCGAAAAAAAGCGATTTTTTAATTAATTCATTTTAACTATATGAAATGATTAATATTTTTAATTACTATTTGTACATAAAAGAGTACTTATAAAGAACATATTTTGTATTTAAAAAAAAAAATATATCATGAATAATTTGGTTGCCAGCGGTTTTGAAAAAAAAATAATATGATTTGACCACAAATAAACGCTATAAATTGCGTGTCAAATAGACTGTAAACAAGAAAATTAAAAAATGATTCGTTCAATCCCGAGAGAAATTCATCTATTAGCAGAATCTTTTTGGTTTTTTAATTTCGGATAACGCTGTAATGAGTTATGTTACGCACCGCAAGGTAAGTAACCTTTTTTTTAAACCTTCTCCGAAAAACTGCTGGCAACCAAATAATTCATAATACATTTTTTTTGAAAAAATATAAAATATGTTCTCTATAAGTTACTCTTTTATGTACAAATAGTAATTAAATATATTAATCATTACATTAGTTAAAATAAATTAATTAAAAAATCGTTTTTTTTCGACCGCACGACTAGAAGTAAGCCCTTAATTCAAATAAAAGTTTTTGAAAGTACCTATTTAATAAAGTTTTGTAGTTTAAGAGAAATTGGTATCTAACTATATTATATAATCAATATATAGTGTATTTCGTCATCAACTACTTTAAGATTCAAATCAACTTATAATACATACGTATAACTATACTATTTCGATTTGAAATTAAATAATTTGAATAATTATTTAGTACCAGAACCTCCAGTAAAATCACTTGAAATTTTTTAAATGGATCAAGTTTGTCCTCTAACGTTCGTTTTATTATATATAGAATTTCTATTGAGTTTATACAAAAACCTATAATTCCCACGATACCCTGTCCCACCAACTCCTTTTAATAATTTAACCCAGATTATCCGAGTGTACTATTTATAGTACAGCAGCGTTATTGACTATTCTGCCAAAACGCCACATTATATCGTACTGCGGTTTTTTTTATGCATATTGGTATATGCATAACAATAAACCTTGCACGTACATTTTTGATTTCGCGTGAACGCATAATGCGGTATAAAAAAACTTAAAAAGTCAGCTTTTTTTAAATATTAAAAAAGTGAATATGGTGCACATAAAATATAATTACAAATTTATTTTTGAAATAGTGTTTATATTTTTACGTTGATGATATATGCTAAAAGTGATTTATAAAAAAAAAGTTAAAATTGAATTGCATTACTGTGTTTTAGTATTCAAAAGTACAGCTATAAAAACTTTTTTTTCATTGGACTTCTTACTTCATTAATATTAGAAATTTAATAAAATAATGAAAATCGTGCCACTAGTCTAGCTATCGGATAATCCGGGGTTAACTTACCCCCACCACCTCCACCTATCTGTTGTTGCCCACAAGAAAGTTGGATGACGAAAAATGCTCAAAACCCCTTATTATCTAGTGGTTTTCAATAGGCGAGGTATTAATATAATATGTGTTTCCCAGAACTGTACAGGTTAACCGATACCTCCTCTATCTACCTACCATGGGAAGTCAGTTACTTCGTCGCGCAACCAATTTTTTTAGAACGATTTATGGAATTTGGTGTTTCCCATCACTTATTTGTACCCAGCACTGTTTTTTGGCAAATGCTCGACATACCGAACAACGGTCGGTTAACCTAATTGTACACTCGTACAGGTTTTCCATATCATGTTCATATATGATTTGCGTTGCGTTGCGTTGAAAAATGCACTGAAAAATTTGATTGATTTTTTTACACATTTTCTTGTACGAACGAACATGTCTAGTATCTGCCGATAGGGATTTCTATTCTCTATCCAACAAACAAACAATTTCCCCTAGAATAAGAAAAGACTATATCCGATGTGCATGGGTCAAGTTGTAAATTGTAAGAAAAGTCAGTTTCTTATAACATCACATACGGAATTTGCTTTTTTTGGCTCCTTTTTATTTGTTTTAATAAACTATTTTTTCAAACACTATACATACATTTATTATGTACCCAAATATGTACATATTTCTGCTGGTACTTCTATGAATTCAAAGTTAATAAATAGGCAATTATTTTCTTCCTGCTATTAAAGTAAAGTAAAGTAAAGTTCCACGAATTATTAATTCTTATTTTACTATCTACTACATACATTTATTATCAATGTCTGCAATCTCGTAGGATACAAACATATTAGGATACACAATCGCAATACATAGAATAATAGAATATATAATCTATTATGTATATTGAGGTTATAATATTGTATTATAAACTTTAAATCGCTACTAAAAATAATATTCCTTGATTACCAAAATATGAACCAAATATTTGATAATTTAAATTTCATCTAAATTGTTTGAATTTTAAACACCAACAAATATTATTCGAAAGAATGTTGCGCCCTGTGCGTCCATTTAATAGTTAGTATTATGTTGGTTAAAATGTCCACTAATTAATTTGTATATCTCGTATAACAATATAATTTTTTCCTATAATATTATAAAAAGTGAATAATATTTTGGAAACATCAATAACATATTATTATGATTGATATTTTTTTCCGGTGTTTTATAATTAAAATAAACAATTATGTCGAAAATTGAGGAACAAAACGGATAATTATGTTATTAAAATTGGGAGTATAGTAGTATAGTTTACTTTAACAATATCTCAATAAACGATTATTTTAGGGTTTATAACAAAAATGTCCTTAAAAATAATTATTTTTAAAAGTAGTTATAAATAAGGTGATTATAATTATTTCGTCGCTCAGTTTAAAGGTGAGATTGTATTCGACAACAGGATTGGACATAATGTAATGTCGAGAACGAACCTCCGAGTGACGTTCCTTTTTTACGACATATACGACATTTCATAAATTGTTATTGGCTCTATTTCAATAAATATTTTTACCTTAGTGGCACTTATAATGTATAAGTTACTAAAATAATTAATTTCAACATAGAAACATGTTACTAATGAACTCTATCTCTTAGAGAACTACGCATTTATCCAAAGATTAACCACGATTTTCTGAACTTCGCGATAAATTTCCTTCAATTATATTGGACTGTTTCTGAATTGTTCGATTAAACATTAATAATAAAATTCCCTACATTTTCATATTTCTCAACCAATTACCGATATTTCCTTAGACCTTGCGCTCAAACTTCTCAATAAAGTTGAGATATAAATAGGTATGCTATGTTATTGGATATGGATTGGGATATGGTACTAATACTTGCCGTACATTATAAGTAAGAAATTTATCAATCAGTATAAGGATAAATTTATATTTCCTAAATGAAAATTATATTCACCTGTTATTTAATACACTTGAGATTTTTAAATATGGTTTCTTGAGATAAGAATGTTTATTGTTTTCTCAACCATAAATATAAGTTTTAATTATATTAATTAAGTTCTTGTGGGTATGGGAATATTGAACCAGAAATTTAAAGTATAATCTGAATTTGAAGATGACATAATTTAATAACTGAGTAAAGATACGACCAAATATTAATGAAATCAATATCTAATAATAATTTTCAAACAAGTCATAATCTAAAAGTCGAGTAGTCCATAGTCAATGTTACGCAAGAATTACTGAACTGCCAGAAATGATTAGAAAAAAGAAATATTGTAATAATTAAGAAATCATTAAAATAGGGTAAAACTGGGTGAAATAGCATTCTTTTAATTACTTCGGGTCACAACATTTGTTATTTATACCTATATGGAAAAAATTGCAAGATTTCTTTCACATCGCACCCACAAGAAACAGCCTTAAGACAAATATGTGATGTTCCCAAACCAAATTTTCAGTAGAGCTAAAAATAAGTATTTGGGAAAATTTTATCGTTTTTCATGTTTAGGTTGATTACACTGCCTAGACATGTCCTGACCATTATACAATCGATTTTGAGTCGATTATTTATTAAGTAATACATAAAAAAAATTATTTTCCCAACCTCCACCTCAACAATTGTATACAATAATTGTTAATTATGAAACTTTGAACCTCCGTATCTCAAAACTTAAGATTTTCATTTTACAACTTCAAAATGCTATACCTAAGCCAAATTTTGGAATTTTCTAGTGATTGAGGTGTCCTTTTATTGAGAATAATGTGTAATTTTAGGAAATGCAAAAATCCGAATTTTCGTTCTGGGAAGATAAGGTCCCATTTCCTATGGAACATCACATCATTACATCATTTCATTAGGAACTAATTCTAATTTTAGATATGGAATCAACATTACATTTTAAGTTATTGCTAATTATCTTAACTAACATTTGCCAGAATACAGCTATACGAATAATTAGAATGATTCGTATTTTAAAATATTGTATTAATAAATTGTTCCCCCAGCAGTCAGTGCTGCTATAGCTTAATCTGTAGTATGCGGTTATAGCATATATATTAGTTATTACGTTCTTTATAGCAGGGGTGCACAGCGCCTAACACATAGGGTTTTTCATACCCCCATAAAAAATTGAAATTAATTATAATTAACATCGGCTCTGGAGAAAACCGCAAGAAGATCATACAAATAAATCATTAATGTTTTAATAGCTTTTTCATTTTAGAATTTAAGGAAGTTAACTTGAAAAATAAAGCTATCATACGAATTTAACGAGAATATAGAAAATATAAAATAGATCGTAAAATTATTTTTTTACTATTCCATTTTATAGCTTCAAGAACAATGGGAAAGGAAAATAAAAACCAGGATCAATTTCAAAATATATTTTTTTACCCGTAAAGTTATTTTCCGTGTATTTATTATACTGTTTTATAGTATAGGATTATTAGTTAATAGGTTCAATTATATACATAATTTGAATTTTAATAAAACCAGTCGTTCCTAAAGTTACAGACTTTAACATTCTAATGACTCGACTAATAATACATAATACGACTCCATACCATGTGGACAAAACCTTTTGTGCCCCATAACTACACCATTTTGCCCCATGTTCATGTAAATAAAACTAATTATATTAAATTATGTAAATACTCATAATTTTCATCTCAGATTTCTATATAAATTTTTCTAATGATTTTTTGCATTGTAAAAATATTTCAAAAATACTAAGAAATTGTGAAAACCTCGTCATGAAAAATTTCAAATTTCCTAGAAATTCGTAATTAAAATTAATTAAAATATTGTTGCATCATTTCTCACAGAAAATATTTTTAGAAACCCATATTCCGAAATATTGATATAAGCATTAATTACGATCAATAATATCGCTAATGATTCGAGGAATGAATACAATGAAAAATACGTGCTCAACAACAAATCCTTCTCTCTTGTCTGGTCCAATCTTATACACCATTAGTTTCGGAGGGGGATGAATTGAATAATCGGCTGAATCTGAAGAATATCGAATATCGATATAAAAATAACGAACATTATAATGCCAAACAATATTACAAGATTAATCAATTTCATTTAGGTACTGAAATATCAACAAAATAGACTCTGGTAATTGTATTATCAAAGCTTTTCACTTTTTTTTTTGGTATTATCATCTTTTATTATTAATTTTTTTTATGTAATACCGATACTGATGCGAAAATATTGTTGTTGTAATAATATTTTTCAATTTACTTTAATATCGTATTATCCTGCCCCAATCCATTATTATAGTACAGACAATTTTTGGGGCAATCGACCTATAAATTTAGCTCATATTATACATTTGAATTGATATAGTATGATATAAGATAAATTTCGTCACATCTCTTTTAAAATTGAATAATAATATTATGAAGATGAAGAAAAGAAAAGAACTAAAAATCCAATTTTCATTCTTTTCTATTTATGCTATGAATGTGTGGGAGAATTGGGGAAAATAGAATTTTCTATGATTTTCCTCGATTTCATATCTCATAGAACCATTATACAAATTGAATTTGATATGGATTTTCATCATTTAAATTTTACTGACTTGATGAATATAAAATTGTATTTTCGCATGTGAAGTATCGAATATTCTCAGAGTTTTCCAACAATTTGATTGCCAGTTAATCTAGCTATATACGTAAAAATATCGTGATACATTAATCCCTCAATAAAGTCAAAATCGTATTATTTAACAATGAAATTATTCTTCTACTTGCCACATATTTGGATTGGAAAATTATGAAAATATGGGTACAATATTACTACTATCAGAAATATAGAATATTGTTTAATCTATGTATGTATAAATCACGAAGGGCATGAGTCAGTAAGAAATTTTAGTCTCATTTTCAATCTTCATTTTTTGCATTATGTGTAATTATAATTAATGTTTTTAACAAGTTGCGCTCGGTAATTGTACAAAGTAATGTACCTTTTGTGTGTCAATTTTACCTGGAGCAAATATCTGTGTTAATACATGACTTCATCGCTTGGATTAAAATGCAAAAGATAAGTAATTTTTCAAACATTTTTATTGAATGAATTGTCAGATATTTCTAAAACTTTGACTTCTTATGTATGATAAGAGAAATAATTAATTAGTGATAAAAAAATCATTATACCTACATGGCATTAGTACAAAGCTCTAATAGATTAAAAACTATAATATAAACTCGATTAGTACAAAGATATAATATAATATGTCGGTATACCTAAAAGGATTTAAAAATCACGAAGTTTACTACATACCAAACACTTTACACACGAAAAGCGATTTTACATTAAATTCTTTGCGGTTTTAATTTGAAGAAATTATATATGAGATATGGTTAAAATTTTCTGCTACAAAACGTCATATATCAACGTAAAGTTTAACATCTGGCAACAACATATAACCTTGATATTAGCGATTTTGTATCAGAATCATATATATTTTTTCGTGCGAAAATGTCTAGTTTTGAGCAGAAGAAGCGTAATTTGCGGGAGCTTTTGATTTACTTCTTCAATTTTAAGAAATCTGCAGCTAAGATGCATCGATTGCTCTGGGATACTTACAGTGAGGCCGCTCTTAGTGAAATACCGTGTCGTGAATGGTTTCAACGCTTTAAGTACGGTGATTTTGACGTCGAAGACCGTCATGGCAGTAGCCGAGAGAAGGTTTACAAAGATGCCGAATTGGAGCCGAATCGGATGCGGGGATCGGTATCTAACGCAATTGATTCGTTTGAGCGGAGTATTGTAGCGAAAATGCCCGCAATACACCGATAGACACCGCCTTGCCCTACCCGCTGTATTCTCCTGACGTTGCACCTTCCGACTATCATTTGTTTCGATCGATGGCGTGTTTGAGCAATACACACATCACATACATTCACATCTCATGAAGATACCAAAACTTGGGTCGATTCGTTGATAGGTTCAAAAGGTGAAGCGTTCTTCCGACGCGGTATCCGTATGCTACCAGACAGATGGGAAAAGGTAATGGCCAGGGATGGACAATACTTCGAATAAAACATACAAGAACGATAGGCACCTTCTTTAATAAATCCCAAATTTTTGAAAAACTTACGGGAACTTATACTCCCAATCCTACCTTTTTCCATTATAATTTTCGAGCACGATGAAAAATATATATTGTTAACATTCCAACCAAAATGTTAATGTATCGTATCAGTTTGGTTGCGAATCATTATAATAATCATCAAAAGCTGTATATCTTCAATAACTATAATTTCAAAAATCTGTTGCGACAATTTGTTCGTAATATTTTTTTAAGTTATAAGAGTCGAAAGCCTACGACTTATTATCAGTAAAGGGTCGTTGCCAGAAATGGAAAACCCTTAAAAAAATGAAAGAATTGTGTTTCAACTCGATCTTTTATTTATCTCAAATAAGTTGGCATTGCAAATGAATCACCTTAACAAGGTATTTTGCTAATATTTTACAGTTGCGGATGATGGTAGGTCGGGCCGAATCCTACAGAGCACGTTTACAAAAAAAAAAAACAGTCAAATCGCATTAAAATTGACCTCCCAGGAACATTTTTAATCTTGAATTAAATCGATTTAAAGATTGCTTTGATAAATATAATAATCTTATGTATTTATGTTATGTTGACACTGCATCTTAAATTCTACATTTCAGCGAGTTTCAAGTGGGTGTTTGAAATTTCAATTACATCATATAAAATAGGAGATTTCAAAGATTCAAAACATGCAATACAATGTTGTTCGCCATTTTTTTCATTTTTGGTCAATTTTGGGTTGGATGTTCCCTTTTTCCAGATTTCTTTAATTCCCAAGTTAATTTTTATTATTTTATATTTTAATATGAGGGGGAAAAAATTACTTTTGGCGATAGGAGTTAGGGCGTTAGGCACTCCGGTTCTAAATACTCGGTCATTCACACTATCCCAAATTTTTTTTGGTTTACTATCCCCAAACAATTTTTTTTTAAATATTAAAAATTATGATTTGGGAAAAATTTATGAAAATCTGAAACATACGTTATTAAGTACATATTTCTACTTTTAAATTCTAATGAAGGTGAAGGAATTTAAATAAATTTACCATCATCTTCAAAATCTGCTACCAACAAATTATTACTTCACTTCAACGTAATTTTCACTTACCTTGGCCATTTTATTATTGCCAAATACGATTTTCAAAATAACTGGCATGTACTATGACTACAACTAATGCTACTACATATATTTTATGCTTGCAATAGTTACACGAGAATGAGATTAAGTAAATGATGAGATTTTACCATAAAAGGATTTCCACTCCCTAAATGCTATTGCGATTAGTATGTTCATTTTCATTTGTTCATTTATATTATAATATGCAAGTCGACTCTATTCAACTGAACTCAATTCCATCGTATTGAATTCAATTCAATCAACTGAGCATGCATTCAAGTAAAATACGTTGTAAGATGCATATCATTACAATAAATATCTCTTTACGTGTGTCACTTCATAATGCCCGTAAAGATGTATCTTTTGGTTTGGTACAATATTCATATATAAATTTGTGCTATTGGGATATTCAAATAGCCTGTCGGTCAAAAATGTTCATCATTCATAATAAAACCATGTTGCATGTCGGTTATATAATTGCATCATGAGCTGGTTATTTTCCCAATATTATATTGTATTAAATTCATGTTCTATTATAGAGTTACTTCTGTTAACATTTCTTTCTAGAGTGGTGGTGTCAAATTTTTGATTGAATTCTATGTATGAATAAATATAAATTATGTTGTTGTTGGAACAGTTCTTTATAGTTGGTATTCAAATTTTGCTTTAAAACCATCGCCAAAAGTGACATGATCTTATACATTTCAAATCGATTTCAATACTACTTTTTATGTTTTTATTTTCACCCCAAACGGTCTCTCGGGCAATATGACATCAACTATAACGACGAGAGTATGTTACATTCAAGAAAAAACTTTCAGTATCACATGAAACTTTTACACAAAATGTGGGAAAATCATGCGGTATACTCCCTATATAACATGTTTTTATTACAGTTAGACTACTAGGCACTAGATATATCTTGACGCACAATGAACTCTTCCTAAAACAAACATCCCCCCGAGGTAATAAATATTATCAACATCGAACTTTCTTTTGGGTTTTCTTTCAATTGGTTTTTCGCTCTGATTTTGTCAATTTTTCACAATCACCATTTTCTTGCTTTTTATCCTTTGAAGGAGAAGGAAGAAATTTTCTTATTGCAAATAAGTTTTTAACGATTTCGGGTTGAGATAAGATGTAGAAATAAAGTAAAATTTACCATAAGATATAACCGTACTAAATACCAGCATCCATTTTCCAAAACTAGATATTGTGTACTACGGTGATATATGCACTCTAGGGGAGTTTATTTTCACTTTAGTATCTTCGAATTTCAAGAACCACAACGTATAATTTGCAAACATTCTTAAAACTAGATGAAATTTGTGCCTAATTGATATGCGGTTTAGAGGTTGCGGAAAATCGATTTGTGGATGAACCTTCGACTTTACTTTTTAATTGGGGCATGACTGAGGTATAAGGTATCTTTATTGATTTCAATAAATACAACAAAAAAGCACCCCTAATATACTCGTATAGATATACTCGTAAATATATAAATAAATCTTCATGTAACAAAAACAAATCTAATTGAATTTCACGGCAACCACAAGAAGTGTATTTGTTTTTTTTTTCTATAAATCTCGATATGTAGAATAATATATTTTCTGGATTTTATTTATGATCATCGAAAGAAAATCTCATTTGGTTCCCTGAATCAGAAAAAAAAGTTTATTTGTTTCGAATAGATGGGATTAAGTTTTTTTTGGGTATTTGAGAGAGATTTACAATTTCGAAGTCAAATTATTAAATAAATGCTACTACTACATGATATACAAGTATAATGATATAATATAAATGATATATTGACATGATATATCAATAATATGCACCTTAATCGTGCACCTCCTTCACCCTTAGGGCGTGAATATGTTGGGGATTCGAGTAACGATAATAGCGTCGATAAGAGCGACGAGATACACACGCGCATATTTCTTTGCTTATTTCTTTGTTTTTATCATATTTGTTTTTCTCTTTGTATTAAAGACCTGGACGCA
>JANTOP010039514.1:0-10784 GCA_027564815.1 Symmerus nobilis | reverse complement strand
TTAACCAACAACTTGGAATTGGCAGTATTAACTATTATCACATTAGTACCAGCAACTATTTGCTTATTTAAATTAAATTAATTTTAAAATTTATTATAATTAATTGCTTATTAAAATTAAAATTTTAATTAATTATTTAATTATTTTTTCCGTGTTCATATATATTTATAATAAATTTTAAATGACACATAAAAGCTCTTTTCAAACAATTTTCAAAGGATTTTTCATTTTTACCTTACAGCCGAACGAGATTTATATTTAGAACAACCTGGTCTGCCAGACTTTGTACTGTCGAAACGTTGCATATCCATCGTTCGAATAGTGAGTTATGTTCTTTAGTTCATAGAAATCCAGAATTTTCCAATTTTCCGGGCAACTTTTCCAATTTTTCTTTCCCTAAAAACCTTATTCGGACTATTACGAATATTTAAAAAAAAAAATAGCCAAATCAGTCCAGCCGTTCCCAAGTAATGCGCTTACCAACAAACAACATTTAATTTTCTGATTTAATATAGATTTCTGTATATTAGCCGAAATATTTATAATGAAAGCCGCAAATTAAATAATATTAACGAATAGAATGCAAGGCAATCAGAATGGGCCGAAGATTAATTATATGACAAGGTGCAGTATTTATTTTAATTCGTTATTGTTTAGTTGCTTAGAATTACAATTAAATTTTAGCCGACAAAATTACAAAGTAACAGATTTAAATTTGATTTTCTCGTCAGACATTTAATTAAAATTGTATTGTAAATTATACATAATTATTTTACAATTCATAGAGAATATTTTACAAAAACAATAATAATAATAACATAAAACTAAAAACTAATACATTGATAAGAAATAAATAATTACAATAATAATATGTAAATTTATAAGAAAAATTTCGACAGAGACTAATTTAATTTGATAAATTTTTTGTATACTAAAATTGACGAAGGGGTAGATAGATATTTGTCTAAACATTTATTTCTTCTTTAAATCACCTGAACCAGAATTCCAAAATGCAGAAACTTTCTTAAAATTATCCGTTGTCTTATCAAAATATTGGGTATTTGATTTGATGGGTAGTTTAACGGGTGATAAGCTGGATTTGGATCGATTTTCTTTCGGTGCTGACAATCGTTCGGTCACTTCACGTATGCGCCCACTTAAGCGTATTGGCGATCGACTAAATGGACAAGCTGTTGTGATGGTAGACCCACCATTATTAGCTGTTTGTTTAAAATTTTTCTTATTAATGTCATTAAAATCAGAGTTTTGGTTAGTTTTATTCATTGCCGGCACACTTAAGCGTTCAAAAACATTCTTAACTTCCATGCTATATGTGTTAATTGGTTCTGATTTCAACACACTACTCACAGGCTTATTAAGTTTTACATAAGACGATGTGTCACTAGGTATGTTTGATACCGCTTCTTCTGTTATATTTGTCTTGCTATTGAAGCGACTCGTAAGATTAGATACCTTACCAGACGGTTCAATAATTGCTCGTGACGATGATACTCGTTTTTCCTTCGACGATTCCAATGATTTTTTTCGCATCTGAATCGTATTGGTGAAATCAGATTTCATAATCAATTCCTTATCCATACTGTGTCGACCCACACTGGACGATCGGGATAAACTTGATTTGGGACGATATTCATGATCAGTAGTAATAGCAATTGTTATTTCATTGAGAACTACGTTATTATTTCCATTGAGTACATCGTCATACGCATCTGTATCTAAATTAACATCTGGTGTTTTATTTAGCCCACCAACCGAGGCCCCCGACGATGCATATTCGTCGCTACTTTCAAATAATCTTCCATTTGAATTTTGTTTATCGGCAATCTCTTCTAATTTTAATTTTAGAACGTCTGCAGGTAAAGTACATTCACCATTATTTGATTTTGACTTGACTTCGGTATTCATTAAATTTGCCATCCCCATTCGATTATGGATGGGATGAACGCAGGTGGTAGTCCCACTACAATTTGAACATTCACTAAACCCAGAATCACTACGCTCACTACAACTTTTATCTTTCACTCTATTCATTCCAACTTTACGGGTAGTTACGGCAGTAGTTAGAATATCTTCAAAATTATCTTCTTCCTCATTCAATGAAGTCATACGTGCTGTAACATTTGTGTTGTTTAGACTCCCGGAAATTGATGGTCGAGGCGTATTTGGAACGGTTGGGACAGCTGAATTGCGGCGAGAGTTTGCGGATAAGGTTGCCATACGTCCTAGTGCTCGAATTGCATTGCCAGTTTTCTAAATTTGAAATTCCAAAAAAAAAGAACCACGAAAAGCAAAATCCATGCATTTTAAAAATATTAATTTAATAATATGAATTTGTGGGAAATTAAGAAAATATTTTATTAATGTAAAGAAAACATTTTCTAAAATTAAGAAAACATTTTCTAAAATTAGGTTTAAATTTTGGTCAATTACGTACATGGGGGTACGGTCGAGTCCAAAATAAACTAGTCCATTAGTTTTTGGGTAATCAAAGACAAAATTCGTTATAATGTCTATGAACAATTTTGAACCCGTATTACGAAATGGTTTAAAAAATGTTACAGATTATTGACGAAACTCAAAAACCAAAAACATGTAATAGTAAAGAAATTAATTAAAAGCATGAAACATACCTGCCACTTTCGGCGTATTATGAATTTCTTTAATTTGTCTGTACAAAGTTTAACCGTACTCAATTTCTCGTTATGGTGTGATAACCATTGTGAATTTAGGCATTGTTTAGCTAATAGTCGATCTTCCTTCCGATGTACTAACAAGTTCGATATAAAATCTTTAGCATCTTGTGAAACGGCATCAAATGCCTCATCATCAAAATCATAATCGGCTCGGGTAATATTTGAAAAGGTATCAATGTCAGAATCGCCCATAAACGGGGATAAACCAGAAAGTAACACATAACAAATAACACCAACACTCCACATGTCTGACTGAAAACCTATTGGCTCATAATTGATTATTTCTGGGGGTATAAACTCAGGTGTTCCAAACAAAACACGAACGGGCTTATCTGACGTGAGCCGTTGAGCTAATCCGAAATCGATGATTTTGATCTGGTAATAATAAAAGCAGACAGGTTAAAATAGCTGAAATGAAAATGAATTTAATAGAATTTATACTTGATGACTTGTTCTGGTATGACACATTATATTTTCAGGTTTTAAATCTAAATGTACAACTGATTTTGAATGCATATAATCTACCCCTTCGCATATTTGTCGCATAAATAATATACAATCGCGTTCGGTTAATGTAAAATCGTCAGCAACGACTCGTTCGAATAGTTCGCCTCCAGTAATGCTGAAAAAAGATTTAAGTCGTAAACTTTAAATTGAGGAAATCAATTACAAAGGATGACACTTACTATTCCATGACCATTATAATTTCTCTAGGACTTTCAAATGCAGCTGCCAACTGTAATAATTTGGAGTGTTTCAGGGAATTCATTATTAAAATTTCGTCTTGTATCTACAAAGTAATAATAAATAATTATTAAGTTGAACAAGTTTAAATTGGTAATAATTTTTTAATACCTTCTCTTTATCTTTAGCCTTTATACATTTAACAATTTTTGCTGCCCAAATTTGCCCAGTGTCTCGTTCAGTAACTTTATGAACAATTCCAAACCGACCTTTACCCAGCTCTTCTTGTACATTAAATCTAGTACGAAAATCACCACCGGGGTGAATTGTAGGCTTCTCATCAACACATACATTCAATTGGTTTCCATTGCTCAAAGCAGCAATCATAACATTTTCACTAGGCATTCCTGGGTCGCTTCGACCATGAATATTTTCAGCTCGAACACGAAACCGATAAACAATATCTGGTTTTAAATTTTTTACGGTATAAGCCAGGGAATCAATTACGGTTGCATATTCAATCCATTCATTGTTTCCCTCTTGTAATTCAAGGCTATATATCGTTAACGAGGAAAAGAGTAAAAAAAAAAACTGAAGACAGAAATATGACATTTAATTACTTACATAAAACCAGTTAACATACAACCACCGTCATATGGTGGACCACACCATGCTACTGCAACGCGATCAGGTCCCTGCGAAATACTTGGTCGTCCACTTGGGGGATCAGGTGGACCTTCAACAGCAACCGATGCAGATGCAATATCATAACCGTGATCATTCATTATCTCTACTGAATATTTACCACTTTGATCGGCTCCGATTTGTTTTAGAGTTAGTGTTGATCGACCATTAGATAAGGTATCAATAATTATATTTACACTTTCCTTTATTAAACGGCCCTAAAAAAATATATTAAAAAATATTTCAGCTTCAATGAAAATACAATAAATTTTTCTGTACAGTGTACATTCAACCAAATGACTAATGGACGATGTCGAACTATTTTTAAGCAATTAGAAATTGACAATAAATATTCATCTAAAAGATATTTTCTTCATTAAAATTATTGAGCAATATCCGTTTAAGTGATATAACATTAATGCGGAAACAGGAGCGTATTAAGCAGCTTTATTCAAATGAGGGCATTTAAAAGGAATTTCACAGTAAGATATAAGTGTTATTACTGCAAACATACCATGTATGTCATCTTCATTTAAAGTTAAACACAGGAATTAAAATCACAGGTACTTCAAGCGACGATAGTTGAAAATGTATCGACTTTCTACTCGAGAAAGCCAAGGTTATTTTTGCATACATTTATGCTTAGCCACCACCTCCTTCGATACGTTTCTGATTACAATAACTATGTGATAACGGCTATTTCAGTATACAAAAAGTTTAAAACAATAAATGCACATCCATCCATCTATTCTCCATTCATGTTTCGGAATTAAAATCCAAAAAAACTTAATTTATCGAATAAATATTCTAAATATAGTTTGCTTACTTTGCATTTCTATTGATTATTATGATTATTAAATGAGAAATTTTAAAATAATTTTGCTATTAAATATTTCTATATCTCTTGAATAGTAAGAATAAGAATAAGTATTGTCCTCGTAATTAGCAGTGAACTGTAGCGTGTTGCTAGACTAGATTGTTTCTTACGCTAAAAAAAGAATTTAAAATTTAATACAAATATACTCAAGTCAATTATACTATTTTTAACATAAATATTATGATAAGATATTTATTCCACATTCAGTTTAAGCCATTCGTAATAATTAAGGCGGAGGCGAGATGATCCACAAAAATAATTACACAACATAGTTTATGATTCTTCTATTTATAGTTGATTTCCAGTAGTATAAATTTTACAGGTGCTCCAGATCACTAAGATTAAACTTTTCACGGTAGAATAGGTATATAGGGCGTTGACCTAATTCTCAAATAAGCCAGTTTTCAATAAGAATCTATTATTTAAATTGTCGAGTAGAGTAATATTGTATATAGCTTTAAAGCCAGAATAAATCCTTGCTTTATCTCGCTTCTGATTGCTAAAGCATAGTTTATAGTTACACCCAAGTGAGTTTTATCCTCTCGGTATTATTTTTTATATTGACTTGTCTAATATTATAACCCATATTATGCAGGTGGCCCACGAATACGATCAGTTTAAATGATTACGAATTGTTATTGTATATATAATAGATAGATGATGAGACTGATGATAAACTGTCTGATTACGTAGCACAACTGCTTGAAAATAAAAATAAATAAAACTCGGTCTGTCTGAATGGGGGTATTTAAGGAACCCCAAATGATAATTTTTTTAATATGTTGATAAACAGTAAAGTAATTAATCTCATACTGTACAATTATATTGTTGGAAGGAATTATGGCAAATATAGTGGATCATGTTTAGCGGATCGTGAATAGCTTTATTGCTTGAGATAAGATTTTAATCTTCGATGTGCATAGCGTATTCAATATCTCCTTGTAAAGTGTTGCGATAATCATCAAACACAGGGAAAATGAAATTACTATGGGCCACTAGATGGACCCCGATTGTTGTGGAAAAGCTAGTCTCATTCCGTGTCTCTACAGCAAAAAACTTGTATGAAACTCTCAAACCCAGTTTCAAACTAATTGAAATGTCAAATATTTATTATCAGCGAAGGTACACCGTTTTTCTATTTCAAATAATAATCTACTCTTAATCAAATCTAATTTCAATACGGGTACAACAGGTTCAATAAATTTTGCTGTTCGTTTGGTGGTAGATGCATTGGTTTTAGACGAATTTTAGTTACCGATTGTATGGTGGAAAAGATTTGCATGAATATTCTAATACATTACAAGGAAAAATTAAGCACGTTAGATATACGATATTTTAAAGTATTAAATATTATGCAATAATAATTTATGAACTGCTTCGTAGTTTGTTACCTTAAGTGCTCTCCAGTTGAAATTGTTTACGGGTAAAATTTAAAATTATCCGGTGAAATTATGTGAGAAAAAACTATTGAAACAAGCCACTGTGGATATAAATTCTTTACCGTGGTATTATATTATATAATTAATACATTTATTATAGAAAATATTCTGTTGATGATATCTTTAGAAGAAGACATATAAAAATAAATCAACTTATACCATGATTCTAACACATGTAATATTGTCAGTCGATTGAATTAAATTGTTTTTATAATAAATCTTTCTTTAAATTTGTTTGCGTCGCGTAACTATAACTGGCGCTTATTGAAAATAGACCTAACGAATTAATGTCAAATTTCCTTCAAAATTATTATACCAAAATTCGTGCTTCCTCAACCCTTGAGCTTTAAAGTATCACTACTTTAGAATTCTCATATTAATATTTTATTGTTCGTGTGGTGTGAAAATTTAGAAATTCAGCTATATTTAAAATATAGAGCTACTTTTTTCATGCACAACAAACAAAAAAATCTTTATCAAAATTTAGACAAATCTATAAAAGAAAAATCAATCAATTAAAAATTATTACGTTAAACTACGAATCTTATCAAATCAATGTACAAATTCGACAAACTAAAATATATCATACCAGTGTTCGATAAAATATATATACACGAGACATATCTTAATAAACATGAATGGAATGGAACGATACGTGAAATCGGTGACGAAAAGGGTATATTATTTACTCATACAAAATGTTATAACCAAGGAGCCACCTGTACTCCAAATGGTTTATCGCATATTCTGAACTTTTTATGCGATTAATTTGTTTAATTAAGAGAATATTATTTAGACACAAGTCAATAGCAAAATTAGCAGATCTATTTTTATCTATCCAAAAAAAAGTTTTATAAATTGACCAATATGTTAAGAAGCAAATCGGACAGCTAATTAATAATTTATCAATTATTTTATAGAAAGAGGCTGTACTTATTTATAGCCAGAATATTAGTTTAACCGGATGTTATGAAGATTAAAATTGTTGGATTATCCTGTCGCCACGGGCAATTTAATTTCATTTGTAATTATAACGACGAGGTAAGATTATTGAAAATAGTAGTTAGTGAAAAATATGTCAAATCAACCACGTTTGGAAATGAGTACATTTTATTAATTTTTGCTATATTATTCTATAGTTTCCGAGAAATGTGAATCATAATTTGGCAGAAATTTGCCAAAATTAAAAACATAGCAATCTTGTAAAATATATAAAAATATTTCGACTTTGTTTGAATTTTGACTCTGAAAACTGTAAAAAATTCTGACTGGGTCAGAAAAAAAATGTGTAATGTTGTATTTTTTAATTTTATAAGATCTGTCGAATAAATAAATAAATAGTCACTTCCGAATTCCATATAAGCCTGGTTGATTTAATATATTTTTTACCAGATGCAAACTCTATACACATGAAATAATACGTCCCTGTAAAGATTGAGAGGATGTTTTTTTTCCTGATAAGCGATAGATTTCAGCAAATATGATAATAGTAAACTCTGTAGATTTGTTTTTGATTTTTCTTGCTTAAGAACTAAAACGACAATATATTAACAACTTCTATATACATACCGCTTTATACCATTTAATTTGTGGTGTTGGAAATCCACTGTAAATAACGTCTAAATTTATTGTTCCGCCAATAAGAGCTGTACAATCATCCGGTCCCCGTACTATATAAGCGGGAACATCATGTTGCTCACTTAAATCTGTTTTTGCTGTAAGTGAATGTAAGCTAATGGGTGTCGGAAGTACACATAAATTAGTGTAGCAAGTTGTTTCTGAACGATCTGTTAGATTTCTAATTGTACATGTCACTTCACCGCTATGGCTATATTCTAATCCAAGAATATGTAATATTGTTACACCGTTCGGTTGATTATCAATCTAAAAATGGTAATAATTTTCACTTTAAAAACATTTGTGTCTACAAAATTCCCCGGTTTAATTATACAATTTTATATTAAATTTGAATATATATCTGGTATATAAGATTAAACCTATATATTGTTATTTCCAAATAGATTTAAAATTGCTAACGTAAACGATTCACATATAGAACACTATTACAAGTATTTGGCTCGCAGGTACGAAATATTAAATTGTACTTAAGTATGTGGATAACATTATCAAAAATGAAATATTTTGTGAAAAATGTACGAAAGGTTAAGGTATAAATAAAAATATTGATTCAAGTTTACAGCAAAAATCAAGTTTTAAATGATCTATACTGAAATTCCATGAGTATTATTGTATTATACAAAAGACGTCGTAGAAGCAACACGTAAAACGGATAACTAAAGAAAAAACCGCTGAAAGTGAACCCACTTGCCACGCAATGAATATTAAATTCATTGGGTTATATAGGTATTTTAAACTTATAATTTAAGCGCGCAGCGGAACAACCTGTGATCGTTTCTTTAAATTTAAATGGATCATTTTAATAATTCAATTGAGTTGTCCGATAAAAAAGGTCTTACTACATATTAATATCTTACTAATATTTTGTATTACATAGCTTAAACTACATTGATTTAACCATTAGATTATTAATATAGAAGTAAGTACAACTAGTAAGTATATGGTCAAGATCGTAAAATTGCACATCAAAAACGATAAGGTTGTTAACCAATGCCATAGAGATGGTATATAATTTTTATTTTATTTTACCCTACATGTTAAATTCAAAATACGATACATTATGCTGACTAAACTGTATAAATATTGAAGTTTAATATAAAAGTCGAATTTTCGGATTTTTTTTTAACAGAAAAATTTGTAAGGAACATATTTTTGTTGTATAGAAACTAATAGAGATATTAATTATAAATGATGATTAATTAATTTAAAATGTTTTATATAATAACAAAGTGGTCGATTTAGACGTATTATTGACATAAAATAATATATGTATCAGCAAATATAAGTACAGGGTTACTTATTCATATTCAAGTAAGGAATTTGATTTAAAGGCGACAACTAAAGTCATCTTCTTTTCTAGAGGTGCGGAGTACACTTCACTCCAATGTTTTCAAATTTCACATTAGAAAGAAAGAGATGCAAATAAAAAGTGTACACCACATCTCTAGAAAAGAAGATGACTTAAGAATGAGAATAAAATAATAATATTATTGGAACCAAGTTCATATATTTTATTATAGGAAGTAACAAATCCTATAATAAAATATATGAACTTTCTAACATCGAAAATGAAACTACCTGTTTCATAAGAAATATAATTACAGCATCTATTTTTTTTAATAAAATAATAGTTAAAATTACTAAGTCGCTTTTTTAATTGTTCAAAATCACCGTGTAGAAAGAAAGATTATATAACAAAATGTTCTTCGGTTGATAGATAAATAAGGAAAAAAAAACTTCACCAGAAATCATTATTATATAAAAATTATATTAAACTACATGCGTATTCCAAATGTCGTAGCGCATTGCTTGTGCCTAAGTTAAAAATGTTACGAGTATAATTTATTGTAGCGTCATATAATAATTGGATTGACCAGCTCTACCGCTCTGTAGTTTTCGAAAATCAGTAGTTTCCGATTATTTCTGGAATTTTATATTAGGAATTATCAACCGTCTAAGCGGTGATCAGATATATTAACTTAAACCGATATTAAGCGTACTATGGGTGGTGAATGGATGGGATAAAAGTTGAAATTTATATGGGATCATTGGGATCATAAAATCTATTATTTAACCAGAAAAACGCGCATCTAGACCCTCACGGAGAGTAGAGTGAAAATTGAAATAGAAACATTTGAATGAATTTTCTAAGACTAATATAGCAGATCTAGAAGTTTATCGATAGGAACATTTTTCGGCGAAGAATTATGCCCAAATTATGTCTTTGAGAGGGTGCGATAGATCAGACCTATACCTCCCCACCCCATACCTACCACATCCTGATCGTTGATCTTGTATAATGTTGATAGCCGGATACCACGTTCTACCGAACATCTCCAATAAAAATCTTTAAATGGCTATAACTCGGCGGAAATTGGTCTTACAGAAAAATGTAAAAATTTGTTGTTTAAGTTTTAGAAATCCCATAAGCGAATTCCCATATTACTTGACTGGCGTACTATTTAAGTATTTCAGGTCCCCCTCTTCAACTACTTCCTAGGGTCAGGGTATTCATTTAACTGATTAAATGATAGATTTTGTGATCCCATTGACCACATACAAATTTCAACTCTATCTCTAAACTTTTAAAAGTTAAATGGGGTGACTGCGGTCTGAAACACCCTGTAAGATTGAGTGATCAATAAATTTGCTTCAAAATTTATTAATTTTCTATATATAGGGTAACAACCCCAGTAGTCGGACAGTACCCATTAGTCGGACACTAGTATTTTTTAATGTTCAGAATAT
>JANTOP010039503.1:0-10785 GCA_027564815.1 Symmerus nobilis | reverse complement strand
TAAAAATTTGTATTAACATAAAAACTATCAATAAAAATGATACGGAAAAGAACTTCTCGATAGGTCTCACTGTTTCGTCACGAAAAATTCATGAAAACTCGTAAAAAATGCAAAAAAAAGTGAACCTCTGTCCTTAAGTGGTTAATTGTATTGAATGACAATGCAACGTATAAATTGAATTGATTGGCATGAGTCTGTAAGCGATGGGCTCGGTGATAGGTTATGTTCACGACATTTACGTTATTATAATTTAAGTAAATTTCTCTCAACAACACTGAGGAGGAGTGTTACACGGAGAAATGGTGTAGAATGAACGTGTCAATATAATTAAATCGGGGAAGATAATATTTATTTACAAATTAAATGTGTTTTTGATTGATCCAAATAAAATTGTAGATACATATCTCCTGTATATACATATGATGACTACAAGCTTAATTTTACAAGGTCATTTTCTGGGGATTCTTTAAGTAGATTTCTTAACTGGTATATGCATATTGAAAGGACACTACGAATAATTTCTTGCCGCAGAATTGTGAATGCCTGGGAAGAACTTTGAAATGTCTCCCAGACACATATTAATTGTTTACTTGCTTAAAATATACGGAGTGACTGGATATGGTTTTACTAATACCTTTGGACATATGGACTTTAGATTTTACAATATTGATACAATTAATTAGCCGACCTAAAACATGTAACAATTAATTAACTTGTTATAGAAAGCGAGATGAAACCTTATACCGTAGAGTATACCTGATCGGTATATTGCAATAGTGAAATATTTAATTACACCCAGAGTACAGAGCTAGGTTAGTTTCTGAATTTAATGCCAGATAAAACCAGTGTCCTATAATATTGAGGCTCGTATTGAGGGTATAAATACAAATTATTATCTTCAAGTGTAAAAAACACACACAAAGAATTGTTACTTGGTCGTTCGGGTTATTATTTTAATGATGTTGCTCGGATTTATAATTGGCTTCGCAATGGGAGGCAAAAGAAAATTTTATGATCTCAATTTAATTAAAAATTGGTCATGGGTTTATACAGTAAATGGCGCATTTTTTTCATTTAACAACAAATATAAATTATAGACACATTAATGAATTATATTTTTAACCAATTTTAGATTTGAAGATTAATTATAGTTTTATTATCGTTTCCTTTGTAATTAGAGATTAGAATATAATAACTAAGCTGTATGTAATTAATAATAGAAACGATAAAAATGTACTTAAATTTCAAATATAATTAAGCATTTTACTTATCGCTTTACTTGAAAGAATTATGTCAATGAACTTACAATAAATATATTTCTTTTATCAGAAAAACAGAATGTTAAATTTCTAATCGTACAATAATATCAATTTCACAATTAAATTGAAAACTATAATAATAATTACCTATATTCAAAATAATATATTAAACTTATTAATAATACGAGTATACTTTCAAGAAAATTCTATATTTTTGCTCAAATCACTTAAAAAATGTTTGCATTATTTTACTTGTGTAATTTATCACTTAATTTCATATAAAAATATTTATTTATTAATAAAATTGTGTATGTGAGTCGCCTCGATCAATCTGAAAATCCATCACAAATTATATTACTTGTATACAGTTTACTCTCGATAAACCTCTCGATATATTTATCAAGAAAAGTCACCTCTGACTATAATCTAGATTAAATATGTTCTGAATTTTGATAATATCGGATAATAGACAATCTACTGTAAAAGTTCGAATAACATTATTTTAAAGGCTAAGATTCCGGTTTTTTCACACATCGATAATAATGATAGTCAGTGAAGTGATTGATTATGGTGACTTTTATTTGTAAATTATTTTTCCTTTTAATTATTAATAAATTTATTAAAAACAAGTTGTAACGGTGGGTAATTAAGAGGAAACAACGATTTTAATCAATAAATCCTTAAAGGCAATATATTTCAATTAAATCTTGTATATTTCGTAATTTAAATAAGAATGTTTGGTTAATTGAAAATAATATTTTTACATAATTAGCTTTTCTTGTGATATTTTGATATTTCTTTAAAATGGGTTTATCGATACACAAAATTTGTATGCAATTGATATGAAACGACTGGGGCCTGGTAACTAATTCGCATATAAAGAAATGCTTACTTTTTATAGAACATAGCTGCCAGATTTCCCACACATGAAACAAATAAAGAATACTCTATATGTTATTGATAGTGGGATAGACATAAACTGAAGCTTCATAGTTACTAAACTTTGAAGATTCATAGAAAATTCCACATAAATTATTTTAAAAAATCAATTATCAATAAATATCCTGATAACACTATTTCATCACTGACTGGTACTGTAGCAACCACATACCACAATGATCAATATGAAAAAGAGTATTTAATTCGAGAATGCAGTCGTTTCTGACTCCGGATTGAGTCCGTTATTGCCCCTAATGATGATTTTATTGATTCATTCTATAGTCTAGGAGTTAATTAACGTCATGTCAAAATGTCATGGAATTATAATAAATTTTGCAAGAAATATGAACAAGTTTTAGTGTCAGTTTGTTCTCAAATGCCGTACACATCCTGTATAATATAATGTATTAATGATAATTGTATATACAATAAAAATATATAGATATGATATAATGATATTATAACAAAAAAAATTACAATAACAATCAATATTATCAAATTCAAAATTTTTGCAAATTTTTAAAAAGCATTCCGCTTTAACTGTCATAACTTGTATACAAATAAGGGTCTTAAGATAAATTTCGTTTATATTACAATAGTTGAAGGAAATTGCATTCTGTACAACTTTGTAAATAATTGGTGAACTCTAAAATGTAGCGGAAACGAGATATTCTCAAAGTACCATATTTTGGTCGCCGTTTTGCAAGATTGGGGCGCCGGCGGTAACTTCCCGTGTTTACAAAGTTCAGGATTTCATAAGGGTGCCAAAATTACCAAAATTGCCAAGTATAAACTTTACCCGACCTTTTGCAATACAAACCTACCTGTTGACTGGCCTAATTGTGTTTGTGAGTGCTGTGCTTTTTTCTTAGTTTTGAGCTTTGTACTATTGGTGGTCATGCGGTCCCACATTACATAAATTTACTTCCAGGGTCAACCACTACATATCCCTGTATCATCTAATAATCTCCGTGCACCACCGGCGGGCACGCGGTACATTCGAAGTCTACCAAAATGTACCACCAATTTTGAATGTTAATGATGATATTCATTCAAATAATTATACAGCAGCGGTATTTGAAACTTCATAAATTTGTATCTCTTCTAAATCTGTATCTGTATCTAAAGATAGAAATATAGACTGAATCTTATTTAATGCAAAATTCCAAAAGAAATAGTAGTTCCATTGGTTATATTTATTGTTTATGACATTTTCACGAATGCATATTCTTCCTTGGTATCTGTGACCAAAAAATAGCATCCAATAATAACTATTTAAATACACTGTCCCAAATTTTATTCCATTATCAATAATTCTTTAAAAATCCAAAATATCAGACCTCCAGAAGCAACAATTGGTATCGTAGGTGGTATGTAAATGGTCCCGCAAGTAAAACGAAGCCTTTCTTTATTACATTTCGTACACAAAAAATTATACCAAACGAATTATAAAAAATTAAATACAATGTTGGTTATGCCATGCCATTCTCTCCAAATTTTATTCTTGGAAAACATGGTGAAAAAAAAAAATATTGAAAAAAAATTCCAAATCAAGTACACAAGTATTCGCTATGGGATAAAACTTCTAAAGAAACTTTTTACAAATAAAACAACTCCTCCCTTAAAATATTTGTTGTCTAAATTTCGGTTTAAATCGGGATAGCATATATACAACAGAAGTAACAGGGAAAATGAAGTAAAGGATGTTTTTAAATTCTGGATTATTGAATTTAGGTAGGTATGAATATTTATCAAAATACACCTTTAAATGTTTCTAAAATTATACGTTGAATAGACGAATACAGGACGTGTAATACAATATCATTAAGAAGTAGTGAATCGACATTAGTCTGGACATGCATGCTAGCCAAATTCAGCAACATTAAATTGATACACTTCATAATTTCTGGACTAATAATGGACTGCACAAGGACTTAAATACATTTTTTTAAGTCAACTTTGGTCCTTTTCCTTTCATCTCACTATAGATTTGCTTCACTTATTAATGGCCCAGTTGTTGCTATTACAGTTTCTTTCGATAGTCCACTGCGATAAACAGTTCTGGGCCGTTTTCAAACCAGTTTTGCCAAATAACTCGCATTGCTTTTTGAAAGGAACGGTGAATGAATCATCGAATAGATGTTAAATCGATGTTATTTTTGGAGGATTCAAAAGGGAATCCGTATAGTATTTCTTTCAGAGGACGATGATGACTTCAGATTTCCAATGCGATTCATATGATTCCATCATAAAAAGAGACTTTTTTTTATAAGTAGACCATTGAACCACACTTATGTCAACAGTCGAGGAGCTTTCTTTAAAGCTTTTGAAAACATAAATTTTTCAAATAATTTTTCCTTCAGCTGACAGGCACAACCCAACAGTGAATCTACTTTTAACTGCCCGGTGTCTAAGCCATCAATAGTGTTTTCACCCCTGAAAAGGAGTACAATTGTGGTAAATGTTAAAATAGCAGGGCGTCATATTCAAATTATAAATATTTCTAATAAAGAAAAACAGACTTTATCAGTACACTTTGTAAAAATGAATTCGCCAATAACAATGTTTCGTCACTTGTCTTCGTTTATTGTTGGTTTACATTCGTTAATTTCCTCGAACTAATTGTTCTGACAATGACGTCAAAAAAAGTTGTTAATCCAATAATCTGAGTACTGAAAATCCTTGCAATCGTTCACACATGTTTCAACAAGATGTTTTGCTTTCCTCTCATCAAGTTATAATTAACAAGCTTCTTTACTCAATGCTTATGAAACCACTGCACTATTGCAGTTACAAGTTAGAAGCGTATCATATACTGACTTTCGACACTCTCCTCGTATTTGTGTATAGTAAGAAAAATAAGTCGAAAAATACGAGGTAATACTGGTAAAATAATCAGATTTAAATCAATATCTCTCCATATTTAGTGCACCGTACTATATTCGGGAAAAACTTTGACAAACCTGTGATGTTACATAGGAAAAGGACCTTATCTTCCCAGAACCAAAATCCGCTTTTTTGCATTTCCTTAAATTACACATTATTCTCAATAAAAGGACACCTCAATCTCAAGAAAATTAGAAAAATAGGCTTAGTTAGTTATAGCATTTTGAAATTGTAGTATGAAAATTTCAAGTTTTGAGATATCGAGGTTCAAAGTTTGGCAATTTTTACAATGTTTTCCTGATATATGACAAACGAGTTTAGAAACGCTCATCACAATTTCTTATAGGGTTTATTGTGTAGATTTCAAATCTGCAAATTAATCTAACGATCATTTTATTGCTATAATAAACTGAAAAGTGGTCCTGGAAAGCTGCAATTCTACAAAAGGAACTTAATTGTTTTAATTAAGTATGTATTGTAATTTTAACTTCCTCGTATGAAATAATAATAATTGATTGATTTGTTCTTGTTTCTCGCAAAATCAAATTTATTTGAATCTAGTTTATAGTTCCCTTAATTGTTAAATTTTTATTCATTATGAAGTACCTAGCTATCACAGCTTCTGTACTAGAGCCCTGAGCAGTCATAACTGCTGTTACATCAATGCCAAAATCAATATAATAAAGTATATTCTCACGATCCGATTACTGGAAATTTTCTTGTTTTCCTTTAAAATGGTATCCTTTAAAATCAGTTGGGGTTATACTTGGTCGGATTTATTTTTATATGTCCAAACTAGTACAATTTATGGAATTAAACGGTCTTTGCCAGTTCTCTTCTCATTCAAAATAGGATGCATTCTTTAGTAACTCGATTACTCGATTGAGTACTTGAGTAACTCGAAGTATAGTTAGTATTGTAGAAGTATAATTACTTTATGCGGTAATTAATTTCATACCAATGACCCTAACCCTCATTATTAGTGCTACGAAGAACACTATCTTTACCATTCTCGGCTGCCTCTTGATTCCTTCGGGATCAGTACAATGAGAAGCTAGGTTTTAACTATCATGCGGCTTAAAAAAAAATGTCGGGTTAAATTAAAATCAACGGGATTGTGCATTAAATATATCCGCTCGTATTGAAAATACATTAAGAACACTTTTGGCTGGTTATTTACTGAAGGTTGTTTTAATATTCAATAGTTGTTTTAACATACTCGCGGCTTGGAGCCAAAATAAGCATCAAAACTCATAAAGAATATGAGTTTTGTCATAAACTTTATGATGTCAGTTTCTGTGTGTATGACAATCGAGTGTAACAATTTGTTCGGCATGACAGCTGCACACCAATAACTTAGTTAATTAGTTATCATTATCTAACAGATTTAATTCACATTGGACATACAGTGACAATAATTTTTCCATTCTTCATTCTCGGCACTGTATAATTCTTCGTCTTATAAGTCTTCGTTCCACTTCTACTCTGGCTTCTTCGACGACTGTTCGCCGCCATGTGGTTTTCGGTCTGCCCCTTTTACGACTTCCCTGCGGATTCCAATCTAGCGCCGCCTTCGCTATATCACCAACGGGTCGTCGCAAAGTGTGCCCGATCCAGGTCCATTTTCGTCGTTTTACTTGGACAACTGCTTTTTCAATGTCAGTCTTTTTCCACAGATCCTCGTTTGAGACGATGGTTGAGTAGTATATTTTACAAATTCGTCTCAAACACTTGTTAACAAATACTTGAATTCGAGACTCAATAGAGCTCGTAACTTTCCAAGTTTCGCAACCGTAGAGTAGGGCTGAAAGACAATTCGTCCTAAATATTATCAATTTTAGTTTTGTGGGATCTGCGAGGATTTCCAGACATTGCTAAGCACTCCAAAGGCTTGCCAGGCTCTTTTAATACGGTTGACCACATCAGTATCGGCGCCACCGTCTTTCGCAATAAAGCTTCCTAGATATTGAAAGCTTTGCTTGTCGTTCACTGATAAAACGCAGGTAGTACCTACACCCACACGAAGAAGTTTCATTTTATCGATATTTATTTGTAAACCAACTTGACCGGGGTATTTCACATGTCGGTGTACTTTTCTTTCCATGTCTAACTTCGTGTGGGATAAAAGACAAATATCATCGGCGAAGCAAAGGTCTGCCAGACGATATCCGGTATTCCATTGAATAACATTGGCTATGGTACCCGCTTTTCTCATCACCCAGTCTCAGACAACCATCCAACCAACATTTACACCAGAACGAACATTAAACCATTCTCTTAGTTTACCACGATGCATTACCATACAATCGGCGTCCCTATAGAGTCCACGAATAATGTTTATGAGCTTCTCAGGTATACCTTAGCTTTTTAGTATGTTCCACATCACATCCCCATCCAGGCTGTCAAACGCTTGTTTGAAGTCGACAAAGAGCAAGTATAAGGGTGACTGCCGCTCACCTGATTGATCTACAATGATCCTTACCGTGTTAATATGGTCAACACAGGATCGTTCGGGTCTGAATCCAGCCTGTTCCTTGCGAATAGTTTCATCTAAAATTTTCGAGATGCGATCATGAACTACAATGGATATAATCTCATTAATCGTGTTAAGCAGGGTGATTCCGGGCCAGTTTGCACAGATGCTTGAGTCACCCTTTTTCGGCAATTTTATAATTAAACCTTCAGTCCAAGAGCTTGGAATCATCGGATTGCCATACTTGGCCTACTATAGGTTTTGATAGTTGGACACCCTGTTCAAAATTCACTTTTAACTATCTGGATTAAACAGCATTTATCCTAAATATGGATTCTTGCTCATCTTCGCTATTTGCTTCAATGAAACATCTTTTATCACTGAACAACTACATATTTTAATATTCTGGTAAAATCCCTTGTATTTTCAGTACAGGTGAAGAGAATTGAAATGGGTAACTTCTTCGAAATCACAATGAACATGCAGGTAACCATCGCCGTCGGTAAAACGCTCGAATTACATGATGTTGAAGGTGGTTAGTAGTGATTGTTTTTTCATTATATTTCCACATTTTGATTAGCTTTGTAGGTGGCAGCAACTTTCCAATTCCGTGTCGTGTCCTGTTTGGCAGTTCAATTTAACGACATTTTTTCATAGCAAACCCTAATAATTTATGAACACACTCAGAATTCCCTCCAAAAATAGATGGAAGAAAAGAAAAAAAACGTTTTATTATAAAATGTGCAAACAAGATATGGCAAACCAAGGCAGCAGCCAATACATAGCCCGTGTATATATGGGAGAGAATAAACTTTTTTTCTTTTTATTTGAACTGAGTGCTATTCTATTCTGAACAGACGTTCGTAGGAAATGTGTGAATATAAAACGGGAATGGATATGTTTACATATATTTATTTATATATTAGTTTAAATATATTTACGTATGGATATATAGATATTCACACACAATTAATAAAATAAACCGGTGAATTTGAGTGTGTTAAAAGAATTTTATTTTAAATAGGGTGTTTAAGAGGCGAGATAATAAAATAATATCCCATCTGAAGATATAGTTGGTTTTCTTGTCTATTCAATAGTGAGATTAAAATTAAAAGAGAAAAAATTAAGATTATCTACTATTTTTGTGGTTTTTTAAAGTAGTTTACTTATCTTAAAGAGGTTGTTACATGATTTTTTTTTCTTTCGTTATCGAGCAAACACTCATTAGGACTAATTTACATTGATTGGAATATTATTTTTCCAGTGAATTATATACCCATTAAGGAAATATAAATATCATTTACAGAGTTGTCATAGAGAAATGCCATCTTCTGCAACTGTAATATAACCCATAAACTTATCTTTAAGAAGTTAAACCGAAAACAAAGAAGTACTGTGCGGGGAGCTAATAAAACCTATAGTTTTATAGTAAATAAACTAAACCAACGCTACGACATCGAACATATAAATAAAACAGATATCACCGAGTTTCTTTACCTTTTTATTGTATCTGTTTTAACTGTTTTCCTAACTGGTGACGATTATTTGCTAGCAATCTTATTAGCAATTTATTGGGGGTTATGTTTGGTGCACTATTTTTAATATCTTATATATCTAATTTAACCAAACTTGCTAATTCTTTAAATTCACAGAAGTATACATTTCATTTAAATATCAACTTAATTAATTAATGATTATTATTGACATATAAATAGTGAATAAAAAAAAAAACTTTATACCAAATAAAAATCTGTTACCAATAGCCAAATTTACAAGTAAGAACTTAACTTAAATTAGGTAATAATTAGATATTAATTTACAATACTACAAATTTGGTGTGTAATTATAAATAATTTTTCACTTTTTATTTCTTTATAATTCTTATTTGATTTTACAATTACAATTTCTCTACAAATTAACAATTAACACGCATTCAATAAAAAATAATTATAATATTTTGGTCACGATTCCAATCACTCACAACACAATCGTAATTTGGAAAAAAAAACACAAAGCACCACGCGGTTTTTACCGATACACATTTTTTTCTCAACACTTTTTAAAGTTTTAATTACGATAATTATTAATAAATAATTTACATGTTTAATTTACAGTAAACACTTATCAATCAAGAGAGATTTTCAATTTATTAATAAAGTAAACATTATTTATTATTTTTTTTTCTTGTGTCAAACGTCTGACAGACTTTGCATCCGTGAAAACGTGAACAAAAGATAATTATTTAAGTATACTCCGCCGCTTAACACCAAACGGTATGACTCATAAAACGAAACTGTCAAACATAATTTTCGAATTATCGTTCGTTGGGTCGAAAAATTGTTCTCCCTCAATTGCTTTCACATATAAATTTAATGCTAAAAGTTTCTCTCGGTTATTCTATATTTCTCTGAGAGTAGATCCGAAGTTTACCTAAAGAAAAAAAAATAAATAGAGATTGTGATGCGCGAGCTTTTCTAATTAGGCATCATATGTGAAAGATAAAGCTTTCAGAATTCACGATTTCGAATTCGTTTCCTTGAAATATTTTGAGCAAATATTCGGACTAGCGTGTAAATTATTCCGGTAGGAGATATGGCTTATTGATGGGATTTGGAATCATTTTAATTAATTAAGATTGACTAATTTATTATACATACTTTTATTCATATGCATTTTATTCAAATCCATAGTCACTCAGTATTTATTTATTAAATACAATTATCTTATTGATTACAATTTAAGATGTATGTTGACTCCATTATTTTGGAAGTCATAATATAATTTTTTTAACGATCCAAAATAAATAAAATAGAAAATATCAACTCATCAAAGGCTTAGAAATTAAATAATAGAAATCCTATACATAACTTCGGATTTTAGCTATGGATTAAAGTTTTCTACAATTTTTATTTCTTTAAGAGGAGAAGTACATATAGCAGCACAAAACAATAGATATTTTCTTTAAACATCTCAAGAATACAGCGGTAAAGTTTTAAACAGAAGTTCGTAGCCGTTCCGAAGCAATTGCTTGTGAGCGTGGGTAACCACACCGATTGGTCACAGATATAAGGGACTAAACTCGAAGTAAGAAACCCCTACCTTCATAACTCTCATTGTTTTAATTCTTGTATCGTTTCTTTGGGTAAATCACATATTACACCCTCCTTCAAAATTGCACTTTTTTTCTCCCATGAGAAATTCCAAATGCACATGATAGTGGAGCATAAG
>JANTOP010039481.1:0-10788 GCA_027564815.1 Symmerus nobilis | reverse complement strand
CCCCAAACGTTCTCTGATTATTATTTTTTTCATTTTTAAATTGTTGGTGGTAATTTAAAGTGAACACTTCTATTTTATATGACAAATTCCGCCATTTTGAAAGTGAAAAATCCCCTTACTGTAAAAAAATTCTAAAACTTAATGTTTGGGGGAGGTATTTTATATGTAGAAAGTGTGTACCAAGTTTGAAATGAATCGGTAAGTTTTTAAATAGCAGTGATGACGTACTGAATCATCGATTCCAGCTCCATATATAAAATATATGAAATATATTCTTGAAATGTTTAAATATAAGAAAAGAGAAAAAGAAACAAATCAATTTTCAAAAGTGTAAACCCTTACCCACCCCTTTTTGGACCATGAACCATGAGCCATTAACCAGCGCAAACAGCATCTAAAGATGATATTCAACAACAATAGGTTATGTTATCATCAGTTTGGTGTTATTACAAAGGCATTATGCATTTTGAACTTTTACCACGTAATCAAACGATCAAATCAGAAGTATACCAACTAACCAAATTGAACAATGTATTTGCATTCGCAAAAAAAGAATTTCAACAATGATGAAGATGTCAAAATGCAGTTGGTTCAGTTTCTTGCTGATAAGGACCAGAAGCTCTATGAGCTCGGAATCATGAAGATGCCAAAACGGTGGCAAGGGGTCATCGAACAAAATGCACAATACAGTATTGAATAAAGTTATTTCATTCTATCAAAAAATTGTGTTACGTGTCATCATTAAAAAACCCCCATTTATTAGTTGCCGACCCAATACATTGATATATACAGGGTGCGCACGGTATTTGAGGACAAATTAACATTAAAACTAATTTGTTCACATTGTTTGCAAAATTTACATATTCATGATTTGGTCATGGAAATTTTCGGCATCCAATCTTGTCGTTATCTTTGCCACAATAGGCCCATTTGTGGCCGCAGTCGTTATTGGGCATTTGTTGCCACACCCGCTAGGTTCTATCTATTTGTCGTCATGGTTTTGTGGAAGGAACAGAGGAGCTTGGTGGAATACCTATGTTCTACGCTCACGTACCCTATCAATCCAGGGTTTCACAACTGTTTCTAAAACCTCGATAAAGACAGCAGCATTCACACGAAGCCCCCGATGAATGAAGCGGGGTGGCATAATATGTCCTTCGTTGCTCCAAATTCCTAAAACAGACAGGTGAGGAAACTTCGTGTGCATAACTTGCTAAACCTCTGTATGATTTGAGCATAACCTTATATACCTTATATATGGTTATATACCATACCTTATATACCTTATATACCTTAATGATCGGGCGCAATTGAGAAAAGTGGAAATTATGGGTTCATTTCTTGGGTTACTTTAAAACCAACCATTGATGATCTGAAAAGAAAAAAAAGAATATTTTATTTAACTCAGAAATTGATTAATTTTTGTCAGGTTTAACCTAATTGTAGACTTCTTCATATTAAAAAATGTATCCCAGTTAGTTTTAGTTCTATGGATTTCTTTAAATCGATCATTTTGTGTCCGATACACCTTTATTCTGGAGTTTTTATATCACATAATTATTCCCCAGTGTTACTTCTAAGGATATCCCCTATATCATTAACTCATCATTTTGTATCCTGTCCCACTTCATTTTCTATTTTTTTTCATCAGTTACGAAGTATTTCATATGAAAGTTGCTTATTTAGCTATTTCAAAATATTTATAACTAAGAAAGTATATAATTTTTTAATGAGAATTAAGAATGTTTCATGCATTTTCAGTCCGAGAGTTTTATATCTACAATCCGTGAATCGTATAAATCGAAAAGTTCTTAAAAATGATGTATTTTTGTTAAATTAATAAAACATTTATAAATAATATAAAAAGTCGGAATATTTCTTGATGGCCTCGGTATTTTTTTACAATATCGAGAAAGGAATAAATATGCCATTGGCATGCGAAGCGATGATTTTTTCCAAATTAAGTAGGATTGTTACACATTTTTCTTTATATAATCCTTTTAGAAGTCTTTGTAAAATATTCGGATTTTTGGTAATTTTTGGATTTCCAGAACTATACGCTATCTTTGTGCAATTTTCAATTCATAAATGAGTAATACGACACTTAATACATACTACGACACTACGTATAATTGGTGTAATGGCGTAATACTATGTGTACTTCACTTTATTTGAAGTATAATTTCACTCCTTGCAAAGGTGAAAAAGAATTTTGAAACAATTTATCGACTTTAAAAATAAAAGTTATTTCTTTTAGTTTTTTTCTCCAGGTGCGTACCTATCAGATATGTAAAACTTTTAAGTATCTGAATAATATCATCACTTTCAGAAACATTACTTAATAATACTTACTCGAATATCTGAAATTCGAATACTTTTTTTGAGTTGCGTAAAATTAAAAAAGAAAAACCCAGAAATTGTTTTAATTCTCATTTTAGCTTCCAATTATTATGAACTAATAATTATGATACAATATAATTGATAGTAATTAATAGTAAATAAATAACTACTCTTTACCTTCCACTACTCTATGAGCTACAAATTGCTTAAAATAATTAGTTTAAGTGAACGTGTACAGGACATTATTTCTAATACATTCCGAAATATTGTATATTAGTTTGGAACAACTCATCCAGATTTTATACATTATATTAGCGTAAATACATTAACGAAATCCAAAGTTGTTATCTAATCTTATCTATGTACGGTATGTACTGTTATCATTAAATTACTATCAACTCTAATATTTGATAAAATTCATATTGAAATTCAGTTAATATTTTGTACTGCAACCTGTTTTATACATCTAATTAAAGTCATGAATTCCATCCGCGAATTAAATTAATTTAATTTACTTATTTTAATGAATATAATGTGATATATATCGAATTCGCTGTATATTTTTAGCATTAATGTAATATTTTTGTGATTGCGATGGTGATCTAAGAAGTTTTAGAATACCCATTTCTTATCATATCATATTATACCTAATACAATGTACTTTATGGGTGTGTTTAATGAAAGAAATTTAACTCACTGAAATTTGAAAAGTACACCTGTTTAAATAAACTATTTCTAATTAATGAAAATATATGATTTTTCAATCATTTAATTTTTGTGGAATCGTACTCGACATATCAAGAAAAAGAAAACCCGAATGGAGATAAACCTAAGAATTTACGGTATCCATATTCATTTAACAGCCATATCGACATGCGAAAGTCAGAATGACTCATCATTGAATTTAATGGCAGAGCTTAAATGATAATCCAGCTACATATAGTAAATATTTATTTTATTGGGAATAATTTAATCCAATTTTAAATTAAAGTTTATTCTTTATTCTGGGAAATTTGTGTCAATTTGGATTTTTATATAATTTACCAATTCAAATGAACTTCTAGGTATATTAAGACCACCATTTGATTACTGTAGTACCATTTTATTATAAAATAAATCTCAAGCAAAACAAGAACGATATTTTCTAATAGTACAAATAAGTAGCTCTTCCAACTAATCCCTCATAGATGTGAACTAAGCTCATAGTAATCTATGAAATATCTCAAAAAGTCATAATAAATATACCTGTAATCGATGTCAACATCGAAATAATCGTGCAGTTTTCTGGCATTCTTTCGGCTATATTCTGTGTACCACATAATAGAAAGTAAGATTTTCCCTTGGAGGTATTATATATGGAGACGGCCTAACAAACCAAAAAAGTATCATTTTGTGCTTACTATTACTACTATGTTTAGAACCAAGACCGTAGATTTATGCATTAACAAAAAATTTATTCATTTTAAAAATTTATAACTTCGCTACTGAACTTTCTCTCGTTTATTGGTTTAATTTGTTCAAAACCGATATTTAATTGTTATTTTGTGGAAAAGGTGGGAGGGAGCGAGCGATATTTAATTTTCATTTTGCGGTAAAATAAAGAGTGTCAATAAGTATATTATATACTAGTAGTAGGTAAAACAACATGGGCTGAAAAGAGAAAATAATGTTCGTGCCAAAAATCGATTTTATTCTTCAGCTTAGTTTCCAACGGTCCCCTAACATTTAGACACCTATCGGACAGGTCGATTTGTCGAGTTCTCAAAAATAAGTCTCAATTTTAAATTCACCTTCTTCATAAGAGCCAAATCAATTAAAAATGATCCTGTAATCATAATCTTGTCCCATATTCCGAATGCAGCATAGTAGGGCATAATGAAATAGCTTTAGCTTCACTTAGGTGATGCTGCAATTTATTGAAGTTCTTTATGTTAATTTTCCACTTCACATTGGGGTTTCCCCGAACAGGGGAATGTTTCATTTCATTTGTTACGAATTACGATTTGTTTCCTTTTTACCCTAATTTCATAGTTTTTGAATTGGATTGATTTTGATAGTGTTGAGCAAGCGCTTTACTTCCTTCTATAATTTTAATAATATGACTAAATATTAGAATACATATTTTAAAAATAGTTCATAAGTTTTACTTATATTAGAAACGTTTTATATTTTTCCCCCTTTGAATATTACATTCGATAATAAATATATAGATGAAATATCTATCTCTGAATACATAATTTATTTTAATCAAATTTCAGGTATGAACATAATGGATTCCAGTAAAATTGCCATTATTTTGAAACTATTATTATTTATACAAATTATTCAAAAAAGTTCATCGTTCGAATTGTGTCCTAAGGAAGTACAAAGCATATGTAGTTGTGATCTTGTTGATGGCAAATTAAGAGTTGATTGTTCATATCGTGGACTAACTCATATGCCTGGCGAGTTAATTAATATCGCAGTATAAATTTAATTCATTTAATTAATATTATATTCTATAATCTTTATTTTTATATCATTTTAGTTATTAATTCAAAATTTGGATTTATCAAATAATAATATTACCGAATTCCCAACCGGCTTGGGAGATTATTCCAATTTGGAAATTTTGGACTTATCCAATAATCGTATATCAAGTATACGTGAAGATGCTTTAAGAAATTGCTTTAATCTGAAATATTTGCACTTGAATGGAAATGCAATATCATCGTGGATAGACATAGCTCCAAATTTTTTATTGAAACCTGCAACCAGCTTAGAGTGGTTAAGATTAAGTGAAAACCCTATAACAAGCTTCACAAGTAACGACGAATCCCTCTTACTTATAAGTCAAAGTTTGAAAATATTGGATCTAAGGAATTGTAACATAAGTAAGGTAGTAGGGCAAAATGTTATTCGTGGACTACCTAATTTGGAGCACTTATACTTAAATAATAACCCCATACGAACGATATCTGATATAATATCCCTAACTTTACAGTCCATTGATTTAAGTAATTTAAAATTGACGTATATTCAACCGACTATATTTTCCTTACTACCAGCATTAACATATGCATCAATGGCTGAAAATCACAGATTGATATTAACAAAACGACATGGGGAAGTCATTGAATCGCCCACATTAAAATCGTTAGATGTTTCATTGTGTAATATGGATCAAATAGATTTGACAGGTTTTCCAAGTCTGACCACAGTTTCACTTCGAGGAAATATGCTTAGGCAATTGAAACAGGATACCTTCGAAAATAATATTCTAATCAATACACTAGACTTATCCCAGAATGCAATTAGCTATATAAGTGCAGACGCTTTCGTAAATTTAAAAGGTTTAAAATATTTAGATCTCTCCTACAATATGATCCGTCGAATCGATCCTAATACTTTTAAGGCAAATAAAAACTTGACATCGATTAATTTAAGTAGAAATTATGTTGAACGATTCAATCGTTTCCGTGCTGAATCGTTAACTCACTTAAATATGAGTTGGTGTGAAGTTATGTATATTGATATAGACGTTTTTGATCAGATGCCAGTATTATATGATTTGGACTTGTCAAATAATTTATTTTCAAATTTTCCCGTTAGCCTTGAATCACCAACATTAGAAAGATTAGATTTGAGCATGTGTAGGTAAGAAATTTTTTCATTTTTGTATAAATTGATTTATAATTTTTATATGATGGAATTATCTAATTCAGATTATCAACCTTGCGAAAGGAAACGTTCATTGGATTTCCTGAATTAAGTTATTTAAATTTGGCAGGAAATCGTTTCACTACCCCATTTCGAATTGATTATTTCGATGACAATTTATTTCTAACAGATATATGGTTAGGTGATAATCCTTGGAGATGTGATTGTAAATCGGTCGGCTTTCGCGAGTTTTATGATTTCTTGGTGGATCCACCCCCAAAGGTTAGTAATTTTCTTATTAATACGAATCGAAAATATTGTCCATTTCTTTAATATTAATTTTAATGTAATATAAGTTAACATAGGGTTAGTAATATTAGTATTAGTATATTCATTAGCTTTCGGTTCCTCTAACTCTAATTTATTAAGTTAACCCAATTATACAACTCACCTTCCGAATATGTAGATACGCAAAGTGTATACAGGTATCACTCGAATTACGACCAAATGTACATAGATATCGGTCGTAAGGCGATTTGGTCGTAAGTGGAATTTCATAAAAAATTCAAGACTAAAGCTTTTATTAGATTTTAAAATTAAATTCATAGTTAAAACTTTAGGCCAAACTGAAATGTTTAAAAACAATATTTGCTCTCCGAAAATACAAATTCGACAAACGAATGTAGTCACTACTCAATTTACTCTATACAAATAGCGCTATTTAATTTGTGTGCTGCACGTGTGCAAAATTTCAGAGAAATCGCCCAGCACTTTTCTAGAAAAGTATTCCTTAAAATCAGGTTTTTTGTATAGAAAACGGCTGATTAAGTGACCACCTTAAACCAATTGTACTACCCGACAAATAATGACTCATTAGCAATGGTACCGATTTGACAACGATATCGAACAATCAGAAAGTTTTGTCTGAATAAACTTTATGGAAGTACAAAGTACATATAAATCTATTAGACGATAGGGTTTCGCCTAATCTTCTTCAACTTCCCATGGCCGTTCGTGTCCTTCTTCATCTGCAAGTTTCTCATCTCCACTGTGAAACCTTTCAAAGTTACATCATACAGATGACCAGGTAATGACCTGGCAACAAAGCATCATACATATTACGATCTGTAGTCCTCAAGTGGTAGTCAGGAAGTAGCCATTGTCATATTACTGTCCGAATCAAAATGAATATTTTCAAGATACGGAATACAATTGCATGACCATTTCTCAATAATTTCTTTTTCGGCGTAAACTGAGTACTAGGGAATACAATACCGGACGGTAAAAATCATTCCGGTATTTCGGTATTTTTTTTGTATGATACCGGAATTACCGGTATACCGATATAAAATAAATTATTGATTTTTAAAAACATTTTTACTTTGAATATGTTTTAGCAATAATTTGGCATCATTAGATTAAAAAAATTCTGAGAAAACAAATTTGTTGGAGCATTTCATACATATAAAGCATTTTTATTGAATTTTTTCATGGCAATATTTAAGGGGATTTTAAATATATTTATTGTGAGCGGGACCCCCTCACCTTATGGTGTTGGTAAATCCCCCGAGTTACCGCTTATTTAAATCCATACCGAGTTACCAATTTCTCTATTGCCCGTATATGTCGACCCCCCTAAAATCGGGGGATTAATTTTTTAAAAAAGTTTCTTCTACAATTTGCTTATTGAAGCGTTAGGTTTAATTTCCTGTAATCAAATTTTTCAATTCCTCCACGCCACTCATTGCTTCTATTTTTCTGTCCAAAATAGAATAAAACCCGAAATGGTTGATTTTTTTGAGAAATTTTCTGAATAAAATCTTTTCATTAATTACTTGAAAATGATTTGCCATCATTAGATTAGAAAATTTTTGAAAAAATGTCCCATTAAAGTTCTGAAGTCGATCAAAATTCATTCGATTTTATTGTCGAATAAGTCGATTTTTAATATTATTTTAAAAACTTTAATTGTGATGGAGCCCCTGACCTACATAAGATGATGGATGACCTAAATTATCATCTATTCAACTCCATTTCGAAAATTGGAAATTTTATATTTTCCGGAAAATTTTGACAATTTTTCAAAAAAGTGTCCATTTTTATAGGTACACCCTCTATCGACCCACCTAAAATCAGAGGATTAATTTAATGGAACAATTTGTTCCACAATTTCTTCATTTGACCCTTAGGTTTGATTTCACTTAACCAGATTTTCCGGTTCCCGAAGCAAATTTCCCGAAAAATAAAGTTATCCACAAGACTATCATACTCAAAACGTCCCAACTCTTTTTTTAATACATTACTAATACCGCAAAGGATTATACTCGTATGTGCTGTTCTTACTGGGACACCTACTTCCAAATCTATCGCCTTCTTCATTTCTTCTTCAATCGTATTTATAGTGTCGAAGTCACGTAGTTGCATTTCATCATCTACAGTATGATTCTCATTGAGACATTTGCGACTAATGTGATCTGCTTCACTGATTCGATCATCAATCATAAGTCTGTTTGCGAATGTTGAATTTACCTTGTAAATTTAAAATGTTTTCATTCTTGGTAAGGTATATCCATCGCTTATCAGAACGCATTTATAACCGTGATGCAAATATTGAACAACTTCCGACAGTTTTGTGCTGCGGTGAGTTATTTAAAATATTAACGCTGATTCCATTTCAAGAGATAATTCTGTTCCTAATTCTGAAGTGTATTTATTAAAAATTTCAAAGTTGCGTCAGCATTTTATATTTTGAAAACCGATCCCGAAATACCGGTATTTATTAAATGAAATAACGGTATTTTGGTATTCAAAAAATTACCGGTATTGTATTTCCTACTGAGTACATTCAACCTTAATACAAAAATTGTTTTGCATAAGTAGGTGTTATACAACATACAAATATAATGATAATCATATTTATAACTAATTATTAATTAGATTAACGATCGTGCTCACCTCCGTTGTATAAGTCCAGATGAATACTATGGAAAATCATGGATGGCAGCATGCTCCATGGAATGGTTTCCATCTGCTAATCTAGGTACCGTTGAACGGGTTTGGACCATTATAATGGCATCGATTATGGCCCTATGTATAACTCTATGTCTAGCCATGAGCGTTCGAAAATGTATCGATGGGAGGCGACTGCAACGAGAAGAAGAGGAACGAGAAAGAAATCTTGAAGAGAGAAGGGAAATGTTCGTCTCTACTTGATTGATGTATAACTGATTTAATAACATCTCTGTTTAATATTATTTCTTTTAAGATTGCGGCAAAATCAACGAGTCTTAGAACAAGAAGCACAGCTTAATGCACCTGATCCAAGAGAAACTTGTCCACCATGCTATGAAGAAGCTATTTTGATGCCCCGTTTAGATGGATCGTTTGCTTCATTAAATGAAATTAGTTTAAAACGGGAATTGAAACGAGCTAATCGTATAGCTAAAGATTCTGATGAACTAGATAACCAAATAGCATTGACGACTAGAAATCGTTCAAGAAGTGAAGAGGTAATGTTGATGTTATCATATAGTATAATTTAACAAATTTTAATTATTTTTTTATAAAAGGTTCTATCAGTACGCGATAGGGGATCACATCGACCTTCAAGACATGAGCGTGCTTCAAGAATTGAACAGACGACAAATCTGTCCGCGGCGAATAGTCCAACTGATAATCCTATTGAATTACATTATCTTGTAACAGATATTTTAGAAATTCATAGGCGCTCGGATGCCGGTCAACAAACTGAAGCAACGATTGAGCAAACACCTCGAACAGTAACACCGGTGATTTCCCAACCAAGTTTTGACTCCGAAGAATCTAGTCATAGTCCATATGCTCAACGAAAAGCAAAGCATATTAGCAGTTTTCGGGATCAATTAAACACCATGGGTGTACATCCAGCAGTCAGGATATTGGATAAACGAGATGTATCTGATAAATCTTCATCATTCGAAGTATCTTCGAATGGGTCAGAGTACGATTCGGAAGATTCAGACAACAATCATATTCATTTAATCGAGAATCATTATAGTGAACCGATTATACACAAAGATGATTGCGAATCACCGACATCTTCTACATCAACAGAAGGATTTTCCACATTTAGCAAAAATGAAATAACTAATCTAAAGTGATATCTAATGGATAAGGCACATGAAGAATTAGATTCACCTCATCTGAATATTATTTATTTTCTAAGACTTCATTATAAGTTTGGTAGAGAGTTTTGAACAGTTAATTTAAGATTATTCTTTCGTGCTCTGGTTTATTTCGTATTGTGATAAAAAACTAATGGACCCAGGTTTATACGATCCTGTACTTTATGCGAATAATGTTAAGAAATATTTTAGCTATAATCTAAAAGCTTTAAATTTAGAAAGCCACATTTTTACAAGAGAGCCAGGTTAGTACAGAAATCCATCAACGTTAAGCATTTTCTTTTAAAACAAAAACCTATCCAGGACGCAATGAACTTTTTCAACAAGCAGAAACAGTTTATGGAGAAACCAGAGAAAAATATTGTGAGGCTGTAGTGTTCCACATTAGTCAGCTTGACCTTAGTTTGGAAAATTATGAAATTCGAAAATTTCAATTTAATTCTAATAAAAATCAAAACCAAATGTAATTTTTCTTTAGTTTTCATCGCAATATTTAGAGGCCAAAATTGTCAAAATCTGAGTTAAAAATATCTATCTTATGGGCTTATTCAGTAATTCTGTTATGTTACTGTTATGTTATGTTTTTCCAACTTTCGGTACCTTTTTCTCAGGAACTTCTCAACTTTCGTTAATGAAATTTTGCACA
>JANTOP010039470.1:0-10788 GCA_027564815.1 Symmerus nobilis | reverse complement strand
CTGAAAGTGAAAATGAATGCTTCTGAAAGTTAACCATATTTAAATTGGCTAAATAAGCGAGCGCAGCCTTTCGGCTAATTTTCGCTTGATTTTTTTTTTTGTTTTTCTGTTTTATTTGACGGACTTCGTTCTTAGGCGTCTTGCTATTTATTTTTGACGAATTACATTGATTTGTATAATAATTTTTGTTCTCCTGGGTGCTAACAATAAATATTATATGTAATATATTATGTCACACTTTATTTAAGATCAGTTAGGCGAAGAATGCCTGTTGATTAAATAAATAAATAAATAAATAAATAAATGTATTAGGACTGGACCTGTACCTACTATAGATAGACCAATGATCTTCTTGTATTAGAATACAACAATATGGAGACTTTTGCTGATGACATTTAGCAGTCGGAGAAAACAATGCAGAATCAACACAGAAGTACCTATATTTGGTGTACAACCTTTCTTCCGCCAGTTTTTAAAAGATGGCTCGATATAGTAGATCAGAAACGTCATACAGTAAGCTTGAGCATCTGTCAATATAACGCCATCAAAACATTAGTGAATTCGTGTCTCAGCATAAATAACGCCCAGCCAATTTTTTTCAAGCCTTATTCAGTCCATTTTGGGTTACGGGCAAAAGTAGAGGAGGAATTAACCAAACTGTGTGATGCTGGCATAATTGTCCCCGTAAAATATAGCGATAGGGCATCACCAATAGTGATAGTTACGAAGTTGGACGGAAATATTCGTATTTGTGTTGACTGCAAAGTGACACTTAATAAATTTGTTGTAATGGATCATTATCCATTACCGAGAATTGATGACATTCTAACTGGGTTGGTAGGATGCAAATATTTTTGCGTATTGGACCTAGATGGGTAACTGAACGTACTCAGGAACTATTAACGATAAACACGCATAAAGGGTTATTCAGATTCAAAACATTGATCTTTGGTGTTTCTAGTGCACCCGGAATTTTTCAAGGAATGATGGATCAAATCTTGTGAGGATTAACCAATATCCAATGTTACTTGGATGATTTGTTAATTGGTGGGAAAGATCTTGATGATTGTAAAGAAAATTTGAACAAAGTTCTACTAAGATTGAATGAGTTTAATGTTCGTTCTTTAGTGAAAGAGTAGAATATTTGGGTCATGAGATTGACGGCGAAGGGGTACGCCCGAATAAAAAGAAATTGGAGGCGATTAAGGAAACACCTCCACCCCAAAATGTTACCCAACTAAAAAGTTTTTTGGGTCTAATAAATTAATATGCCCGTTTTGTACCGAATCTATCGGGAGAACTTAGCTGTATGATCTTACAAAAAAGAATTCTAAGTTTGAGTGGTCATCTGAATGTCAGCCCGTTTTTGAGAAAAGCAAAGAGCTTTTATTGACAAATAACTTACTAGTACATTATGACCCTAAAAGGCCAATTGTTTTGCATTGTGACGCAAGCCCGTACGGGGGTTACCGCAATTTTGTCACACGTAATTGATGGTGTTGACAGACCTGTTTTATTTGCGTCAAGTACGGGAAGTATAGGGAAGCTCTAGCGAGAGTTTTCGCCGTAAAGAAATTCCATAAATATATTTTTGGTCTGCCTTTTGTGACATACAGTGATCATCAGCCATTACGAGAGATATTTAATAAGCATAAGAATACACCACCTGTAGCAGCAGCTAGGACAAAGATGGGCAACATTCTTATCAATGTATAATTATAGAATCGAATATAAGAAGGGTACAAAACGCTGATGCCTTATCTCGATTACCGATACAGGGTAATGCAGAGATTGAAAGTAATAGAATAGATCTCTGTTACCTTTCCGAAACGTTTAAAATTAATTTTAAATTAGTAGAATTACATACACAAAGCGATAATATCCTGAAAATGTGTACACATTTCTCATGAAGGGTTGGCCTATAAATGTGGCCCCGGAAAATAGTTGTATTTATTACAACAACCGGTTGCTTATACTAGTCTAGGTCACTTTTACCAACATTTCAATTTGAGCGGCATTTCGGGTAACATTTGAGCAAATGGCCTATTTTTACTAATTCGGTCCTGCTGAACACGAATATCGCTGTTGCCACGCCGATTTCTCGATCGGAAGCTCAGAATCCAAGATGGCGGACTTAGCTATTCGCCTTGTATTTATGTATTGATTTGTAGTTAGGATGGCTTCTAATATGAAAGTGATGTATGTAAGAGTTGTTCATTATGTGAAACTGGACTAGGGAAAAATGTTGAAAAAAAAGCCACCTGCTAATAGGTGGCGCTGATGATCAAAAACTGGTTTTTTGCCGCAAATAAAGACTAAATGCGGTCTGATGTCATAATGATGTATGGGGAAGTTGTTTGTATGGTCGATATGGAGTCGTCACGTCATTTGCGGGAGGTTTTGATATTCTGCTTCCATTTGAAGAATGGAAGCCGGCCGCTATTAGTGAAAGAACGTGTCGTGAATGATTACAACGGATTTTGACGTCGAAGACCGGTGGTTCGACATGGTTATAATCGAGCAATTTTGAATTCTTAAGGAGTAAAGCAATTGAACCGTAATTTAAATAAAAACCATCGTGGAAAAGACTTAAAGAACCGGTGATTGTAGATAAAAATCTGTAAATCGAGAACAGTCACCAAAAATTTGACAATGGGTCGGAAATAATCGGAAATGATCTAAAAACAAAATAACTCCGACAAATGGTCTCATGGATCTGCCAACCGTACAATAAATCTCAATCTTAAAATTTATAACCAAAGAATATACATTTTTAATTAAAAATCTAAAAAAAAAAATTCGATTCAATTCCGGCCTCAAAAATATTTTTGTTACTTTTCTACCAGTAGTGCGACAAAATTACAATTCGTCATATCGACATAAAAAATGTTGCAAACATTTCTTGATATATGACAGATAATTCTGATTGTGAAATAAAATGTTTTACAAATTATTTAATAATTAAAAACTAAAATCCTAATTACTTACTTTTAAAAATCTATTTAAATTCACTGAATATTTTATAAATTAAAAAATCAAACGTATTTAATTCAATAAATTCAACAAACGTAGAACAAAAATAAAACCGCGGCCACGATATTAATGTCGATTTTCTGTCAATAATTTTGTAAACAAAAACAAATCAAACCTCAGAAAAAATGGAATATTTTTCGGTTTTTTTCGAATAATTAATTTTACTTTAAAATAGAAAAAACCTCGTTTGGTTCGGTTTCGATTGGAATTACGAACTTTTGAATTTAATTAAACAAATAAAAATGCCCACATGGAATCAAATCCAAGCCCAATTACGACATCCAAATAATCCAGTTGTTTTTATTGATGTATCGGTGGGAACGACGGTAAGTAATAATCCCATCCTAGGAAACGCACTGATCCTTTTTTACATTCCAGGAAATCGGCCGGATGATTTTCGAATTATTCGCTGATGTTGTACCGAAAACAAGCGATAATTTCCGGCAATTTTGTACGGGAGAGTATCGAAAGGATGGCGTCCCATTAGGTTATAAAGGCGCCAACTTCCATCGAGTTATTAAAGATTTTATGATACAAGGAGGAGATTTTGTGAACGTAAATTAACCAAATTTGATTTAACAATCAATTAATTCCATTTTTTTTAGGGGGACGGAACCGGTGTGAGCAGTATTCATGGTGGTACATTTCCTGATGAAAATTTCGTCCTGAAACATGATGCTCCGGGTTTGTTATCGATGGCTAACAGTGGAAAGGATACGAATGGTTGTCAATTTTTTATTACATGCGCGAAATGTAATTTTCTCGATAATAAACACGTCGTTTTTGGTCGGGTACTGGACGGACTACTTATAATGCGGAAAATTGAAAATGTACCGACCGGACCGAATAACAAACCAAAGTTACCGGTTGTTATATCACAGTGTGGACAAATGTAACATTCACAATTATTTAAGAACTTTTTTATAAAAAATAAGAAATAAATTAACTTACCGAGTTCAGAAAGTCCGTTACACAGATTATAACCTCACTTTTCATACATTTTAAAATAAATCAATCAAATTAGTATTTAATTGCAGCGAAAAATCGTTAAAAAATCAACCGATCACTGAACTTTCTATAATTAATTGATTAACATAAAATTATCACTGATTTTTAATTATTTAGAAAGAAAATTGAACCGAAATTTTAATTTTCACTTCGAACAGAAAATCTCGACGTTGACTACTGAGAAAAGGCGCGAAATAGAGGGAAAATTGACATTTAAATATGGGAAAAGGGTGGTGAATATATTATTTTCTCGAAAATGGTTTAAAAGAAGTTTGTTTTGTCGGTACCTGCAATAATAAATTTAAAAAAACAGAAGGGTAAGCGTTTCGAATTCCCATTTTATTACGAATATGAATAACAATCAATCAATATATTTTATTTACACAATATGAGGTCCCCAGTAAATCCCCAATTCAATGAACAATCTAAATAAAAATTTGTCACGATTTCTGCATCGTTATGACATGGGATCGTATCGTTGGCGGTCCATATCGTCGTCTAGCTTCCGATATAAATGCATTTTCCATTTGTTCGATTATTAAATCGAAAAATATGTGGGATAAATTTGAATGGATCAACGATTTAAATTCGAATGTAACACGGAAATCAACGACACATGAATTTGGTATGTCCTTTAAGCCGCCACTAAAACCCCAATAATTTTGTAGGTAATTGAATAGTCGGCCATCAAAACATTCCGATTTCACTAAGCTCGGTTCCCGAAACGTTAAATTTGATGTGTACACTTCGTGTAGTGGTGGGAAGCCAACAATTAAATCCGCCTTTCCTTTCGTTGCCGTTCGATCGTACACAATTGACTTCTTGCAGTATGGCACGAAATGTTTGTAGTTGCTAACATCAGCTACGACATCGTACATTTGTTGCATTGAATACCTGAAAAATTGAAGGAGAAATGAATGAATCTCTTAATTTCCCTGGGCTAGGATAAGTTCGCATTTTACCCAACCAATTCTCGACGATTATAATACTTTTTCCGGTTACTGATATCAGCTAATGTAAAAAATGTGTTATGGCAACAGGAAGACTTACATCTGAAAGAAATAAATAACACGTGTGACCCTTATCTTTTCTAAGCTCAATCTATTGAAGGTCAAGGTCGCTTCAAGGCTTTCTTTCCTAGTTCCTTATACTCACACATTTATAGTCATTTTTGGATGACTCGTTGGGATATACAGACTTAATTTTAATACATTTTGCAACATTTTTATTTAAATTAATTAATTAAAATTAATTTTAAAATTGATCCTTCATTGATATTAGGTGAAAATCTGTCATAACTGTATTTTTAAATTAAATATATTATCCTTAATTGAGTGGTCAATTAATAATTAATAAAACTAAATAATAAATAATTATTTGATTAAATAACAAAAATAATTTTGTGAAATTTTCAAGAAATACGAAAATGTAAACAAAGCAGTTAACAGATAATCGACATTAAAAAATGTCGATTTCGGTTAACAAACCACATAGAGTCCGAAACCGTTTGAAATTCAAATCAAAGTTAAATTAAGCCTAATTCTTGCAAAACTTTGTCAAGGGAACTCTCAAATTGCATTAAACTGGCCACGGCACGTGTGCTAGAAACGCCCATCGCAGCATCGTTCTTTTCATCTAACGGTAAATGCACTACGTAAAGCTGTCTTGCACCTAGTTGCACCTTTGTTTGTATTTTCAAAATACGATTGTACTGTTCATGATGAGACATTTCTTTTAACACCCAACCCATAATTAGGGTAGTTGTTGATCAATATGTACATTTGCAACTAGGCTAGCGATTTGGTTATTCCCTGAGATAAGATCCAACCGAATTCTATTCTTGCGCTATTAGGGAGCCAGCTTTTCCCTTAATTAATGGGATATATACAGTCAGGAGGCCCAAAAAAAGCGATTTTTCAAATTTTTCGAATTGTTTTTGAGAAGACTTTTAAATTTATTAATATGAAAATTTGTACACATATTATGGTAACTTTTAAATAATAATTTTGAAAGCTGCTATAGCTGACCTCCCGGAGCTCCTCTCAAAAAAGGCGTCTTGCGGTGACCACGATATCTCTGGACTGGATCATTCAAAATGAAAAAACAAAACGGATTTCGTTTAAGTAATGTATAACCTTGTAATTAATCGAAGGAATAAGCAAAATAAATTTTTTTGACAAAATGGCGGTTTCTTAAAAAGAAAACGATTTTTACAGAAATTTTGGCCTTAAATTGGTTATTTAAAAAAAATTATCGCTGAGAAAAAACCGTCGATTAATTACTAAAAAATATAACACATCACTCAATAAGTTTCCGGACCGACATAGAAAAACATATTCTTTTGGGCAAATTAAGCTTTAATCATCAACATATTCACCATCTAAGATCAAACAATCATTCCAACGCTTCTCTAGGTTTTCAATTCCATGTTTAAAAAAATCTGGTTTTTTTGACGAAAAATGAGCCTCTGTGGCAGTGGCAGCGATCACCTCATCATCGGACGAAAATATCTTGCCCTGGAGCATCCTTTTGAGATCCGCGAAGAGCCAGTAGTCGCTGGAGGCCAGGTCTGAAGAATAAGCCGGGTGAAGGAGCAATTCGAAGCGTAATTCTTGCAATTTTACCATGGTATCCACCAAGTTGTGACACGGTGCATTGTCTTGGTGAAAAACTGGTTTTCTCTTCGCGATGTGGGGCCGGGTTTTCTTGATTTCGTCGGCCAAACGGTCCAATAATGCCTTGTAGCATTCGCTGTTAATCGTTTTTCCTTTCTCAAGGTTGTCAATGAACAAAATACCGTGAGCATCCCAAAATACAGATGCCATAACCTTGCCAGCCGAAGTTTGAGTCTTCGGTCGCTTCGGACGGCTTTCACCGCTTATTGTCCTCTCCGCAGACTGCCGACTTGACCCTAGGGTGAAATAATGGATCATATCGACGTAAAAATTCGGCTTTACCGCGATTAAAGATGGCCAAACGCTGGTAAACACACTGCCTTCAGATATCTTCACAGCTTCAGCAATCTCCCTCAATTTTAATTTGCGGTCGCCCAAAACGATTTTGCGCACTTTCACAACATTTTTTCGAACAACTGCCGTATTTAGGCGTCCCGAGCGTTCAGCGTCAAACGTTGATTTTCTTGGGGCATGGTCCGGATGATACTTATCAAGCCACTGCTTGGCTTCAGTCGTGTTTTTCCGGACCCAGTGCTTAATGAACACTCGAAATTCTTTTTTATCCATACTTCACAAAAATACGAAAGTTGTTGCACACTGACAGCTGTTCCGCATGGAACACTAACGCATGGTCCGAATCCCATGAAATGTTGACACATATCTTATAAAAGATGGTTCTCTCGAATGGTAAATAGGATTTTTGTATAGTGGCGCCCTCTATATGTCAGTCCGAAAACTTATTGAGTGATGTGTTACTTAAGAACCTTGTGTTAAAATATGAGACTGATCGGTTCAGCCGTTTGCGAGAAACCTTGGTCACCGACTTTAAAAACGTAGTTTCGAGATAATCGCGTTTAAAGATTCAATAGTTAGTTGACTGTGCGATAAACTCCGTAAATATATAATATTATGATTCATCCTTTTTCCAGAATATTTTCAATATATTATACTATCGAAATATTTGAAAAAGAAAAATAGATTTTTTGAAAATTCTAACTCTATATAACACCTTAAGCCATCCGTTATGAATGTGGATTGAGAGCTTTGATCAATTGAATTGAACGTCCATTATTAGAAGATATCATTCGGGTAGCTTGTGTATTTCCAATAAAACTGTTCCGGTTTTGAGGCCATTTTCCGAGTTCTTCATAAGTTTTGAAGCTCTGATATCTGAGGGCATGCGACATTGATGCAAATAAGTAATAATCTGTTGGAGACAAGTGCAGTGAATAAAGAAGGGGGGTTGGCATAAGGCATTTCTTGATATTTTAAATTTATTATTTAAAATTAAATCGACCCTACCAACGATTTTTAGGCATTCAAAAATATCTAATTGGCTAACCGAAATAAATGACGAAAATCGACTTAGCCGAAACGGTTCCCTTCCCTGATTTAGTTTGTTTACATTTATTTTAGACCTGGAAGGATTTCATTAAAAAATCATTGAAATTTTACTTAATTTTTGTAAATTTAATTAATTCAATTCAATAATATAACAATTAATGTATAATTCGTTCATCTTAAATATTTTATCGGTGTCGGCATTGTTCGGAGGTGTTTGGGCCTCCACCGGCGATCGCAGTAAATTTTTTATAAATTGTGTACAAGGATGTAAGGCAGATAATTGCACGAACGGTAAATATATAGACTTCCTTACTTTAAAAATATTAAATTTTCCTTCTAAAATTACCACCAAGCAATTCTTTTCATGGGAAGGCATCTGTACAGAGGCAGATTGACATATCTGGGGGCCCTAAGCTCCAAATTTTTACCTTGGGCCCTCATCCTTAATGGCCCAATATCGATCTACGAAACAGAAATAACATTTATGATTTTATATTCCAGATGGTTTAGATTTTCGAAAACCGCAACCAATCGTTGATTTAACAGATCTCTGCAATCACCTGTTACGATGGACGTGTAACGATGAATGTTTGTATTCATGTATGTGGCGAACAACAGACGCATTTCTATCAAGAAATTGGCAGACACCTCAATTTTTCGGAAAGGTGTGTCCAACGATCTTTAATTGTATCCCCGATGCTAAATAATCGATTTAATTCATCACTTTCAGTGGCCATTTATTCGAATTTTAGGTATGCAGGAACCGGCATCTGTGATATTCTCGATATTAAATTTCTTAACGCATCTCGTGATGATAAAGAAAGTTCGACGAGAAGTGGAGCACGATAGTCCAATGTATACGATTTGGCATGTTTTTTGTGGGGTCAGAATGTTTTCTTTTTCATTAATTTCTCTTAATTTAAATGAAAGCGAATTTATATAGATTTGTCTGAACGCTTGGTTCTGGTCAACAGTATTTCATGCCAGAGACTATCAATTGACTGAGTTATTCGATTATGGATTCGCCTATTCCATTGTCTTATCATCATTTGGATGTATGGTTCTGCGGTAAGATTTTTTTATCATCAAGAAAAGTATTTATTTAATCGAATTCATTTTTACAGAATGATTTATTACCGTTCGAATCGACTTAAAGGTGTATTAAGTGTAGCTATATTAGCATTTTTCATGAATCATTTTGCTTACTTAAGTTTAGGACCATTTGACTATAAATATAATATGTTTGCTAACATAATAACTGGTAATTGATTACATTACAGATAATAATTGAATAAATCTCATATAAAACTATCCTTCAGGTACCATATCTGGTTTAGGTTGGATGATTTGGTATATTTTCCAACGAAAAACCAAACCGTACGCTTGGAAAATGATGTCGTTTCAGTTACTAGTGGCGGCTAGTTTGGTATTAGAATTAAATGATTTTCCACCGATTTGGTGGATGTTGGACGCTCACGCTTTATGGCATTTATCAACAGCCCCAATAACCATCCTATTTTATAATTTTATCATTGACGATTGTAAGAGATTGAGATGGGAAAAATTGGAGAAAATTGATAAAGATAAATTATTGTAGACAAATTTATTTTATTTTATTTAATTTCTATTCAAATCATTTTACCGAAACACTGAAATATACCGCGTCGTTGTTTTTTATCCGTTTCAGTTGTCGCATGCTTTCGAATGGCTCCTTGTTGGTGTCCCGGTCGTGATCTTGTTGCTCGGTCTATTTGAGCTTGTACCGAACCACCATCCATATAAACGGTAATCGATTCGGTTGATGTTTGTCGATTCATTTTATTGTCGGATGGATTTGGATGAAGTGAAATTGTAACACTTTTCATTGACGCACTTTTGACCGGTTCGGACCATTCTTTGTAGCCCCATTTTTTTAAGATCTCGTCCGTTTGTTTCGGATTTGTTATGGTTTTGAATTCGGCTATGACGCGATGTAATTTGATCAATTCATCGTCCATGATTTGGAATTTTGTTTTCAATTTTACATGCAAATTTTGATAAATAAATTTCGATTTATTATTTTTATTATAAAATTAAATAGGCTACTCGTTTAGAATTGATGTGAATATTGAAATTAAATTAAGGACGGCCGAAATATAATTTTATTGAGCGCTAGAGTGACTACCTAGCCTCGATAATAATCGAAATAAGTCACCGAAACTTCCAAATGGAAGCGCCTACACTCCCTCGAGGAGTGATGGTAAAGATGATGAACATTAATTTTAATTAATTTATAAGATTACAACTTAAGTGGACCGGAATTTTAAAAATTCAACCTTGTACCCGAGTAAGTTATGGCGGAAAATAATTTTCTGTTTAATTTTTTTTCAAACTGCTCCACTAAAGTTATTAATTTATCATTACGAAATCGAGGTAATGTCCCTCGACATCAAATAAAAAAAAAACGATAAAAAAACAACCTTTATAAAAAATATTAAATTAATAAATTACCCCCTTTAAACATCAAAACAAACAATATTCTTATAAATAAAATTCTAGAGTATTCCCCCAAAAAAATTAATGCAAATCCTCCTCTTCTATACTCTACATTAAATCCCGATACTAGCTCCGATTCCCCCTCAGCAAAATCAAAAGGCGTACGATCAGTTTCCGCCAATGCAGATGTAAATCATATCAAGCATAATCAAATAAATTTTTGAAATAAAAAAAAAAAAAATTAAATCTTATA
>JANTOP010039459.1:0-10791 GCA_027564815.1 Symmerus nobilis | reverse complement strand
TTGTATTGCATAATTGGCAGATATGTACTGCCTCTATCAGTCTTGCGGACGTAGTTCCTGACCATTCTAAAATAAAAAGAAAATACTCACACATACAAATCTAAATACAAAAAAATCCGTTTGCAAAAGCAATAAAGAAGAATTTTTACCTAAATATCTACGTAATTCTGCTTTCTAAATGCCACAACACGAAGCAATAATTGCTTTTTATGCGTCTATAACGCTAACAAATTGAAGCAATAATAACATCGAAATATCTTAAAACGGATTTTTTGTGGCCAGGCTGCGACGCGATCTCCCACATCGAAGTTATTCACAGGACTGAATGAGACCAGGATGTCACTTTAGAGAAAAGTATTGCCGATCGCGTGATGCTTTTGGCTTAAGAATTAGTAGGGGTGCCCCATCTATCCCCTTACTCCGTCTTGCCCCACCTTCCCCTATTCAAAATAAAAATTATTATCGACTATTGGCATTCTGCAAAAATCATCCAAAACATCGAAATTAGTAACAAAACACACGGCGAAAAGCTACGGCCAATCATTTGTTCTTATGAGAAATTGAACACATGAGGTTGGCCACATAGTTTTTCCGCCAAAATATAACAGAATATTAAAAAACATAATTATAATATTAAATTTTAATTTAAAAGAGATTAAAAATAAAATAAAATAATCATTATACATAACTGTGAGGGTTAAATTGAACATTTACAATTCTCTTGTTCCTTAAGCAATTCATAAGATTTACCTTAAAATGTGTCCTCTCGTGTACAGACCAAAACAAACTGATTGTATGCAATATGGGATTCATCAATACACCTTAACCAGATAAAAAATACATTATACTAATTTAATTAGTTCAAGAAAAAGAAAAAATAACCGTTATGATGTATAATTTTACTAAAATTTGAATATGAAATTTTGGTGGCCAACCATTGATGCGGCACCCTACGATCTTAGTCATTATGGTAAACCTATTTTGAGACATTTAATATTTATTTTCTTATAATTTTAACAGCATTTAAAATACAATTCGCAAAACGAATATTACAATCATTTTCCTAGCGTAACGGACTCTCTTATAATTAATTCTCTAATCACCAACTGTCTTATCGCAGGACAGCCTTGCAGTTTAATTTTTATATTAAGTTGTACCTCTTCCGGTAACACCATGTCTCTAGAGATCTAGTATTGGTTGTTATTATGACAGCAGAACAATAATAAAAATGATAGAATTTAATATTGATAAATATAAAAACGATATTTTATAAAATCGTCAAGATAGGATCGGTAAGAAATATGGAACGGAACGCAGAAAGGACATTTTAATTATTCAGAAATATAATAAAAATTCATATCCAAATTTCGACAATTTGAATAAAAGTGGATTGTTTGCGTACAACACTACAAGCCACAAGTATGGATACATCAACTTCGGATCCAAATGTAAACTTTTAAATAACGGTAATAAAATGTTTAGTAATTTATTACATCTTTTCGTTTCTAGAACGATATCCTATTAATGGATTCAATCAATGAATTATTAAACGGTAATCCAATCGACTCGATGAGGGATGATTCAGACAACTTACCACCGATTATGACAAAGAAATGTAAATATTGCAACAGGCGATTCAAAAAGTGGTTAAATCATGAACAAACCCATGCTGGTTTACGGCCCTATCTTTGTACTAAATGTGGAATGAGTAAGAAAAAATATCTTTAATATTCCATCCAAATTCCAATCTCTGAATATTTTTTAGCGTTCCGACAGGAAAGTACAATGAGAAGTCATGCAAATTATCATCTAGCTGTAAACGGATTGATAAAGGAAACATATCTATGCGGAGTGTGCAGCGAACATTTACATTCAGAGGACGGGATTAAAGATCATGTTAAGCGTTTACATACCGTCGAATGGCCGGTTGCATGTGATTTATGTACAGCACGATTTACAACTACCGTTTATTTAGAATATCACCTAGAATCGTTTCATGCTAATGAGGGGAACATCACTTGTTGGATTTGTAGCGAGAAGTTTGGTAGTAAATCAGATCAAATGAAACATATTGGGGAAAATCATACTATCGATAAACTAAATGAATATAAAAAAACGAAGAAGAAATATACTCGAAAAAATAATGCGGGTATCGATAAACATGGTAAAAATAGTGTCGATTTGGAAAAAATTGAAACGGTAATAGACAATCCAATTAAACGGAGCGATGTTGAGCTCAAAGTATATAGTAATGATGGTGATTTATTAGAACCCAACATACAATTTGTTAACGTAAATGAAATAAAAAAAGAATTGATAGAAGAAGATTTTAAAAAGGAAGAATTGGTTCAACCACATGAAATATTCCAAATTAATTCAAAGAAGGAGGAAACAACACCTTTACGAGACGATGTGTCTAAATCTAATAAGGAAATTATCAAAATCGAAGATGAAGATCAACGACAATCTCCTTGTGAAACTGATTATGTAATGGATGAATTTACCGAGCATTCTTTTCCGGAAGAATTACCGATTAAAACAGTTAATTTTTAATATTAATATTAATTACCTCTAATTATTAATTTATCAAATTTATAAATTTTAGTCCGAGTCCCCTAAAAAAGGTCTTGATAAAATACATCGTACTAATGTAAAAACGAAGACTGGTAGAAAGAGTCGTATTACGTTAAGTCCGAAACCGATGCCTACCATCCAAACGGTTACGGAAGCACTTAAATGTAATGTATGTGGTAAACAATTTGAATCACTAACAATTCTAATTGAACACCAGACACGGATACATTCCGATGTATTGAGCTTTGTATGTGATTTCTGTGATGACCGATTTCTAACAGCGCGTAATTTGAATCAACATTTAAAACTAATCCATAAGGTATGAAAACTGTTAATTGACTAGTTCGTTATATTTAATTATCAAATTAACTTTTAGACTGTCCGACCACCAATCAAATATAAGTGTACGTACTGTGAGAAGGTCTTTAAGACATGCACGGTTGCGAAGGATCACGAAAATCTACATACCGGTGAAAAACCATACAATTGTAAGGAATGCGGGATAAGTAAGTGGCAACCGATTATAGGATTAATTTTATTTAATCCTTTTAATGATTTATTTTTAGATTTTATTTTTGGCTCAACATATCGGCGCCACTTAAGGAAACATGCTGGGACAAGGAAATTTTTTGAATGTGATATATGTGGCAAAATTATATATTCTAGGTCTTTCCTTACCGTCCACATGCGTATGCATGCCAATGTACATACGTACATATGTGATATTTGTGATATGGGGTGTAGGACAGCATACCGTTTGAATGCCCATCGAAAATTAATCCATAAGGTATTTTACCCAACTAAACGTGGATTAATCAATCTAATATATGGTAATATTTTAGATTAAAACATCTATCACTGTAAATGAAACCCCAATTTATCGGAGAAGAAGAAAGAAGCATAAATGTCAATATTGTGATAAGACGTTCGGACAAATCGCTACAATGAAAGATCATGAGAACATGCATACGGGTGAGAAGCCTTATCTTTGTACGGAATGTGGAACGAGTAAGTTCGAATATTCATCAAAATTTGATTTATTTCTAAATAAGATTTGGGATTTTAGGTTTTGCATATGGAGGTGTCTTAAAAAATCATATGAAATTACACGCTAATAGATCAGAATTATATAAATGTGATGTGTGTGGGAAAATTCTATATTCAGATCAGAATTTAACCGATCATATGCGATTGCATACAAACGAACGTCCGTTTACATGTGATTTGTGCGGTTGTCGGGTAATATCTAGGCGCCATTTAACCTACCATATAAGCAAGTATCATGGTCCGAATGAAGGAATTGTTGTACCGAATAGTAAACCGCATACTCATTTCTGTTCGTTATGCGATAAAAAATATCGTTCAATAATTGCGTTAAATTTCCACTTACGAAAACACGTTGAAGTACGAAATTTTTCTTGTTCTGATTGCGGGGCTGCATTTACGAAGGCAAGATTTTTAAAAAGTCACATTACTAGAATTCATTTAGAAAAATAAATTTATTTTTAAGAATAAAGAATCGATTGATTTAAGTAACCAACTTTTATCAAATTATGTTAATTTAATAATAAGACCGGCTCTTAAGTGCCAAATATACGATCAAGCAAGCGTATTACAAGTGAGGAAAAAAAAATAAGAAAAGAAGTCATGGTTGTTAGCCTTTCTCAAACTGTGCTCCGGGGAGACCCAGGGTTTCGCGAGACCCTTTCAGGCCTGCATGATTTATGCAGTGTATTTGGCGCTCTACAGAAATTGTAAATCCCCTCCAGGAAGAGTAATAATTCGTTGCTTAAAGGGAATAATGATTATTTCTTTACTTTGGAATAATATAAATTTATCGATATCGGCACAATTGGTAGGTTGGTACAACCGTTGTATCGTCTATTAACCGCTTAAGAAAATAAAATAAATAAAATAAAATTATCCTACCTACATTTGATTCCCTGTAGCGCCAACGGATACAAAATAATTGATTGGAAAATTCAATTTTACAGTTCCTTTAAGTTCCTCTCCATTTCTCTGATCTTCAGCAAAGTATATGAGTTCCTTAAGAATAATTCAAATAAGAACCGTAAGAAAGCTTCCCAGATTAGGTAGAAGTCAACATTTAAATGAGTTTAGGTAGAGCTAACTGTCTGACATCAATTTTAAATCCTAAAATAACCATAGAATGATAGATAATAAGTTATACAGACCGTTTCTATAGTAAATATTTTGAGGAATTATTATTTTAATTTAGGACGGCAATTACTATTTGAAACTTCGTCATTTCTCGAGTTAGATTCCTAAAATTGGTCGACTTAATCCTAAATGTTGAGTTATTTAAGTGAGCCCTAATAATAAGGAGGAGGAGAAGTCCAGATACATACATCGATGTTCGTCAGAGACATCGCGTAACACCTACAATTTTTATGTATTTTTCTGGGATATCTTAACGGATATTGTAAGTTTTCCCTAATTTTTCTCTAAATTTGTCACCTTTTGACTCTTTCTCCACTTTATTACATTAATCTATCATTTCTCGGCTATTTCTAGACGTTTTGTTTTAATTTTTGATTTTTCAGGCCATTCCACGGCCAAATTTCAAGGGAATTTAGAGAAAAAGTCGAAAGAAAAAATTAGAAAACTTTGAAAAGTGGTGAAAAATTGGAAGAAAAAGCGGGAAAATAACGAACCAATTTCAAGCAAATTTAACCAAGAAAAATCGTGTGTAAATTCGATAAAAAGTTTATAAATGAAGTGGTACTGTGAGAAATAGTCAGCAATTGGCCTGGAAAAGTTGGGAAAACATTCAGTGAAATTCAGTAAAATATCGAATGGTAGATTTCCTTCACTATCTCCGACTTGTTCCCGACATTTCCTGACATTTCACGCATCCATAAGAGATGTGACAAACATTCAGATTAATCGGATTAATAAATATGTTGTTATTTCAACTTATTTTTAAAGTTGGGCGTGCCATGAGCTTCCTGAGTTCAAATTCGCGTTATCAATGACCTTTAATTTACTATAAAAATATATTTCCATTCATAGGAGGTGACAGTCCTGTCACCAGGATCCAAAAATCAACTTAAATATAAGCAGTTAAAAATTAGTAATGAAATAGGAATACCTAACTGCAGAACTGGGCAGAAAAACGTTAATCTGTTAATCGTTCTTTTAAGTTAATTGAAAAAACTGTTACTGGTTTTATTAACTTCCGTTAAATTCAACTTCCGTTAACTTAAGTCCGTTACTCGCGACGACAACGAAAAGTATAGCGCTAGCGGAAGTAGCAACAATGACGAAGTAGGGCATGATACAGATTTTTTTTAGTATTGTAACTCGATTTCAATCTAAATAGAAATCTAAGAGCCTAAAAAACTAAGCTCAGAATTTAGTTAAAATCTGGCTCAAATCAAAGTCAAAAGACTCGCTTCTAGATACTGTCTTCCTAGATGAACCACTTTTTATAAACCTATTTATAAAATACAATACAGTTATTCCGTCTAGTGCTGCAGTGGAACGTCTTTTTTCCACAGGAAAAGATATTTTGCGGGCTAAAAGATCATCCCTTTCCGATGGCAATTTTAACATGTGGATGTTAATAAAGGGGAACATGCATCTTATGGAAGATGTAGATAATTAAGGCTTTAATAAACGTCAGATTCACCACTCGATTTGCGCTGGTTTATCTTCTCTACCTAGCCGACCCTACATAGAATCATTGACTTGTTAACTGGGTAGTTATTTACACTGTGCTAGTTGTAAAATCGTCAAGCGGGGCACTAGGAAGTGGAAGCTATATCCAATGGTGCTAACCGTTTTTCTAGGTTAGCTCTCGTTTTCGAGATATTTCAGACTAAAATTTGTAGGCCCAAGGACGCCAAAAAAATTGTTTACTCATTTTTTGACCTTTTATGGGATTTAAGTCGGTGAAAATCGATTGAATAAACGTCGTATCGCTAAACAAACATACACCGGATAGAAACTATTTGAACAAATTAAATCGATTCAATCGTTTTTAAGGTGATTTTTCATAATTTTTTCCACAAAATCAATATTTTTCCTAATTTTTTCAATTTTCATATGTTGAATCTACTGTACGTCTTCTTTATCTTGCAAATACCAACAAATGTCACCCAAAAGAGCATGTAGCTCGACGAAATTCAAATACATGATATTCGATCGATTTAAATCCAATAAAAGGTCAAAAAATTAGAAAAATTCAATTTTTTGGAGTCCTTTGGCCTATAAATTTCAATCTGAAATATCTCGAAAACAAGAGCTCACCTGGAAAAACGGTTAACACCATTGGATTCTCGATTTCCCCCCTAGTTCCACGCTTGACGAGAAAAAAAGTATGTGATTGTGTTATTAAAGTATCAATACAATACAATATATTCCAGTCCAGTCCAATTTGATAATTAACTGTAACTGTTAACTTTAACTTACGTTAAATTTTCAAAAAAATAACGCTTTAACGATTATCGAAGTTACTTTTTAAGTAGCGGTAAGACGATTAACGAAGTTAAATTTTAGATTAACTTTGCCCACCTCTGCCTAACTGTTATTTTAGCTTCAACTATCATTAAATTAATTATTTAATTTAAGTTGACATTTTCTGCAAAGCGAGTAACTTGTTATTATTAGCGAATATTGCCCTTGAGCGGAAACACCATGTTCCTTTGAAATCTTTTAACGCTAGATTTGTTTGACAGATTTTCATGCAATATTTACCATTTGTTTCCCAAATTAATTAGTAAACCTAGCAAGAATTTAATGCAGTGATAAAGAATTAAGAGTTTATATTTCAAATTAATTATCCATCAACGATATTTCTTTATTGGAAGGTAAAATTATTAATATTAAAGTCGGGCAAGGAGATTGTGCGATGTACCAACTACCAAACCCTCGACTCAAATAGCAGAATATCCCAATAGGGATAATGGATAAGGTAAGTTTATCACATTTAAAATAACGGTCACATTATTTAACAATAAATGCTTTTATAGGACGTTGACCGGTTGATCAAACGAATCAATCATAACTCTAATGATTGGACGGCTTCCAAAAACTCACCAATTGCATTGAAATTATGTAAATATTGCAACAAAGAATTTGCTGATTTTAAAACATGGGTGGACCATGTACAGACCCATACCGGTTTACGGCCATTTATTTGCACAAACTGTGGAATGAGTTAGAATGAGAATCTCATTAAATTTCATATGTTGAATGTATTATTTTTCTTTTAGCCTTTCGAGAAGACACTATATTCAAAAGCCATATAAGAGCTCATCATTCCGACAATCAGTCGATTAAAGAAACGTATCCCTGTGGAGTTTGTGGCGAACATGTACATTCCGAAGATGATATTAGAGAACATATTCAATTGCATATCGATGAATGGCCCGTTGCATGTCATTTATGTACGGCACGATTTACAAGCCCAATTTATTTAGCATGCCATCGTAATTCATTCCATTCGAATGGGGATAATATCACTTGTAAGATTTGTAGCGAGAAGTTTGATAGCAGAGCGGATCAAATTAAACATAACCGAACGTATCATACAATTGAGAGGACGCATGAATGTAACGTATGTGAGAAGAGATATACCAGAAATTGTGATTTACAATTACATATTCGTAATATACATGGTCAAGATAGTAACAGTCCAATACTTATAAAACCAGAAATTCATCTAACGGTAACATTTTTAGTATTCCTTCAAAAACTTCAGTTTTAACTTTTGGGAATCCGTTTTATTAGGGCGATGGATTAGATAATCGGAACGAATTACAGGAAATCGCTGACGTTTGGATTAAAGAAGAATTAAACCCCGATAATGAATCAGTCAATGCAATCACACCAATTAAAAATGAATTAATCAATACGACTGATCTTTGTAAAACGGGAAAGTTTGACGAATCTAACGAGTTATTGTATGAATATAAACAACAACGGGGATTACCTTTTCATTTTAATTGTAAGAAGGAAGAACTGAGTGACCAAAGTGATGATGACATATCGTCTCTTGAAACAGTTAAATAAATTTATTATTTATTTTAATTTAATTTAATAATTTACATTTTAGATCGACTCAGGGGGAGATCGTCCGAAATTAAACACTGATGAAAAGTCAAAAATTCGTAAAACTAACGAAATAATTAATATAATAACGATATTAATTAATAATTTCATCAATTCTTTTTTGCTTTTTAGAAAATCTTCGGCCACAACAGGTCCAAACAGTTACGGAAGCGCTCAAATGTGAATTATGTGGTGAGCAACTACATTCACGGAATTCACTAATCGAACATACCCGATGTTTACATTCGGATGAAATGCAACATAAATGTCACCAGTGTGAGGCACGTTTCCAAACATCACGTGGCCTAAGTTGCCATTTAAAATTAATCCATAAGGTAGCAACTATTTTGAGCTCGTATTGTAACATTTTTGAGATGTATGATAACGTATACTAATTTTCTTAGACTAGCCGCCCCCCAACTAAGTATAAATGTACATATTGTGAGAAAATCTTTACCCGATATATTACGGCGAAGGATCATGAGAATGTACATACCGGTGAAAAGCCATATCATTGCAAGGATTGCGGGAAGAGTATGTGTAATGGATTACTAAATTAAGTAGTTTCTCAATTTTTCCAATTTTAGAGTTTATGTATAAACCGCACCTAAGAAGTCACTTGAAAACTCATTCTAATAAATCGAATTCATATGAATGTGATTTATGTGGTCAATCTATATTCTCAAAACTTGGACTTATCACACATATGCGTCTACATGTCAATGTAAGTCAATATATGTTAGATTTCTAGAAAGATTATCAAAATGTAATCTATAAGAATGATTTTTATATATTAATCTTAGATTGACCATCCAATTATTGTAAATGCGGTGCCAAACATACGAATAGGGACAAGATATAAATGTAAATATTGTGATAAAACCTTTACAAGAGGTACTACCGCTAAGGAGCATGAGAACGTACATACAGGCGAGAAACCTTATCTGTGTAACGATTGCGGGCTGGGTAAGTGAAATCGGTTAGATATTTAAATACAATTAAATACATTCAATTTTTGGTTGTAGGTTTTGTCTACGGTAGTACGTACCGAATCCATTTAAAAAACCATACGAAAATAACGGAATCTTATCAATGTGATTTATGTGACAAAAATATATATACAAAATTTGGACTAACCGAACATATGCGTCTACATTCCACTGAATATCCGTATGGATGTAATATGTGCGATAGTCAATTCAAGTCAACAGATCATTTGATTGACCATCGAAAATTAATCCATAAGGTGGGAATTAAGACGGGTCTCACCAATTTATTATATAGAATTGTTTCATATAATTTTAGACTGTAAATGTAAATGAAAACATCCGAATAAGGAAGAAACATAAATGTAAATATTGTGAGAAAACCTTTTCGAGGTGTACTACAGCCAGGGAACATGAAAGTGTTCATACCGGTGAGAAACCGTATCTGTGTAATGATTGTGGGATCGGTAAGTGTAACGGATTTGACTACTAATTAAACTTATCAATTTATTTGTTTCGTTGTAGGCTTTATATACGCTAGTGGTTTAAGAAATCATGTAAAATTACATTCTAGAACGGAACTATATAAATGTGATATATGTGGGAAAGATCTAACTTCAAAGCATACCCTAATCGATCATATGCGGTTACATACAAATGAACGTCCATATAAATGTGATCAGTGTGATAGGCGTGTAATATCAACACGTCATTTAACGTACCATAAGAATAAATATCATAATGGTTTGAGTACATATAGAAGCATACCAATTAGTAAACCATTTACCCATTTCTGTTCGTTATGCGATAAGAAATATCGCTCAATGAATGCGTTAAATTTCCATATGAGGAAGCACGCTGAAAATAGAAAATATTCGTGCCCCGAATGTTGTGCTACATTTAAGAAGGCAAAACATTTACTTCTTCACATAAATAGAATTCATTTGTTAAGAAGTGCAAATAAGTAAATAATTTCATTGTCAGTTAACCTAGAAGAATTGTTAGGTAGATCAATGTTTCTCAATGTGGGGCACGCGTACCCTAAAGGGTACGTGAAAAAATATTAAGGGTACTTCACCGAAAAGATGATTATTTCTTCAAAAAAATATGCGTTTGTTTGGTTTCTAATACCAATTATTTTAGTTAATAATTTTAT
>JANTOP010039448.1:0-10793 GCA_027564815.1 Symmerus nobilis | reverse complement strand
ACATAAAAAGATTGAAATATAACTGGAAGGAGTATGCCCAGGATAGACATAAATGGAAAAAATTGGGGGAGGCCTATATTCAGCAGTGGACTTCAGCAGGCTGATATGATGATGAAATTTTGAACTAAATTTATTTTTTTATTTTATTTATAAATTAAATTTTATATTTTACAATTTGAACGTAATTTTTCACTTCTGAACGAATTCAACCCAAAAAGTTTGATAAGCAAGATCTGCAAGATCTTGTTAGTGCGGGACATCACAATGAGACCATTGGTGGCCGCATTGGTTACAGAGCAGTTATTGTCACACTCACTAGCATATCTATCTCTCTATCTAGTGCGGTCCATTAACCAATATAAAGGCGACTAATGACGATAAAATCCCCTATTATCGAATACTTTCAAACTATTCCATCCTATACTATTTTCACTACGCTCTGAGAAATGTCTATGTACGTATAATATAGATATATAAATATTGAATATAAGTCGATTATATGGAAATATGTAAACATCAATATAGTTCCTTTTGCAAACTATATTTCAAATAGATATTTATGTACAATAGATGGAGGCAAAACTTGGTCCATAAATACGTTACAAGTCCAACTTTTGTATAACTTTACTATACCTCCAATGAATAGTAGAAACGTGCCAAAATTTATTAGATATACTTTCACAAGTTATAAGAGTATGTATAAATACGATTATTATCGTAAATAAATTATAAGTAGATGAACAACCCTTAAAGATACAGTGGAATCCTCTTATTATGGACCCTGAGGGGCCCACAAATTTTGTCTATTATATCCGGAGGTTCATTATATCCGAATATAATTTTTTTGTAATTAAATGTAGAAAATGATGGTTTATTTATTGTTTACATCCTTAAAAAATCTGTACTTTTTATTGGAACATTCAAATTTTTTAAATAATAACCAAATCGTCGCTTGTGACGAACCATTTTCAATTTCAGTAATTATACTGAATTTGTCATTTAATGACAAACCTGCGCGTTGCTTATTTGGCATTTTTAAAATATTAATTGTACTTGCACTCAATAAAATACAAAAAATTTTTTAATAAATGCAAGCATTCCACAATGATTTGAATGATTGATGAACACCAATATAAGAACCAATAAATAAAAACCAATAAGGAATTAAAGAAAATCACACGAAACATACAAATTCGTACGAAAAACGGCCCCTAGAGCGCCCACAAAGGGACGGTTGTAGATTGAAGAAAATTCAAAATTGAAAAACACAAAGGTCGTTAAAACTGTTTAATAATTGAAGAAATGTGTGTTTCAATTTCAGAATATATATTAGCTGGTGAGCGAGCTTTTAACCTCGCTTATAATAGTGAACAAACTTACGAATATTTCTCTATTATAACCGAAATTCCATTATAAGCGGGTCCATTATATCCAATTTAGATAGCATTGTATTAAACGAATGCTCAGCCGGGACCTAGAAAATTGTTCATTATAAGCGAGTTTTCATTATAACCGGGTCCATTATAAGTGGATTACACTGTATTTATTAACCAACATCATTCAATTAAGAATGTAGAAAATTATTAGGAATTTTGATGAATAGACACAATTTATAAGTAATTTTATTTCCAATGTATTGCTGAGCTATTTTTATTTTAATTGTGCTTAAATTATTTTTCTAACTACAGATTCGGTTTATTACGTGAAATATTAATATAATTTAATTAGTTATGATGAAAACATTAGTGGAAGGGTAACTCCGCAGGTAGATTTGCACTGATCAATATACACCTTTTCTCGGGAACCGTTCACCCGTTTAGACAACACTGGTACCACATACTCTATTCACCAATGTTAACAATTTAAGAGATTACGTAGGTCTCGATGGTTAAAAAAACTATATTTTCTCTAATTTTTTTTTTTTTTTAATATAATGGAAGAATTATCTTATTTATACTTTTGGGCATTTAAAAGAGCAAAATTTGAACAATGTTTTATGAAATTTTAATTTAAAAATTATGAAAATTCAGCCGTTGAGACCTGGTTTTTGGAGACCCCTTAGAGAAAAGTATCCCGCGGTGGTCACGATTACTCATGATGGCTTTTATCTTAAATTAAGAAATCAAATATTTTTTGTTAGTAGGTGAGTTAGCTCGCTACTGAACGAAGGATTTAAACAAAATTTATATTTACAATTGAGTTATATGCAAAAAAGTACAATTCCTGGTCCACATTCCGGTCCACTTAAGTTGTAGGCTACATAAAAAACAAAACAAAAATATAACTTTTGAAGTTTTGGAGAAAACGTTAAAATCATTAAATGCAACTTTTCAGGAGAGCGATAATTTAAAAGATTGAAATAAAGAATTATTCTTTTTAAGTGCGAATCTCAAACATTGGGCCATAGTTATTGCTACTTACAGTGATAGTATGAATGGTCGGATTATGTATTCGATGCAGAATAGAGTCAAGATTAAAAAATAACAATAAAAAAAATCGATTTCTTTTTCACTTTCTACGAGGTTACCTCCTTAAGTAATTTTTATATTGTAATTTTCGCAATAAATTCATAATTTTATATTTTACAAATTTATAAATATGATTTTCGTGTAAATTGTTTAATCAATATATAAATGTCAATTTATGTGTGTTTTAAAATAAACTGTGTAAAGTAAATACATACTTATCAATTATAGAAAATACTACTTATAAACAACGTATGTACTAAACTTTTTATACAAGTATCTAACTTAATGGAAAATGAAGTCATCAGACACCGAAATTTCCATTAACAAATCCCTTATTACCACATTAGTCACGTTCCTTAACATTCTCTTTTCTACATTTCGTTGATCTTATATCCGAAATTAATATGTTATGTGGGTGTATAAAACATTAAAATTATTTATATTATGTATACACACTGAAGATATAGTATGGGTGTTATTTTAACTTTTCCATGAGCATATAAGATAAATTAAGGGATCATTTAAAATAGAAGCCGTCTACTAAATATGGCAAAGTTCGCCAAGTACATAAATGAGTAATTCAATAAGAAACCTCAGCATGTTCCTGCAAAGAATAAATATTATTATCATGTGGGTATATTATAATATAATAATGATATGTCTGTCTTACTAAACAAAACAAGATGTAGGGTATAAGTCCTTAATTATTTAATTATTTATATAGTAGGTACTATAATAATATAATTATTAATTGCATGCCTATATAATTAATATTATAAATATTTATATATATATCATATACTTATAATCAGAAAATATATTAAAGAAGGTTATTCAAGCTCGAATGACGAGTTTATATTTACAAATGATCAGGATTTAAAATGAAAAACAAATACTTTTCAATATTTAAAATTCGTAATTGAATTAATTTCGATTCCTATTTGGTATCATAAAATCAATAATTACTAATAAATTCATGAAGAAGGAATTTCATAAATCAATTCATATTTTTATTTATATTTCTTATGCTGTTATAGAATTTAAATATCTCTATTTATTATATTCACCATTCCATACACTTATGTATCAAAAGTTGTCTAATTATTATTTATACAATATACATATAAGTTTTCTGAAACCTGTAATGACCCACCCTTATTGTACCCAAGATAATCCATTCTTATAAATAATTTCTTATATAAATGAGATTTAATATAACGAGCGATTTCTCATACATCCCCTTGCATCTACAGAATAGAATTATATCTACCCAAAACTAATTAATGTTTGATTTTGTGCCAAAAGCATTATGTTGTTAGATTGCGAACCAAATAAATAAATTTTCCTAGCTGAAAATAATAATTTATACCCCGATATACAATAAAAACTGATAGAGTAACAGAGAAACTATAGTTTCCACAATATGTATTAACACATAAATAACTTTTCGAATAATATTAACAAAAATTTCGCTCATATTCATATCCTTATAAATATAATGTTTTACTTTACGGTATAGGATACATATCTAATAACGTTAGGGTAAGCCCACAAGATAAATCATCAGAAACACGTTCATACAGAAACAGTTACAGAAGAAAAATGTGACTTGATGTGTTTCGTGACTCCCGATTTAAGGTGCATTCCTCATTTAAAACGTAAAAAAAGTCACATTTCCATTTTAAGTTTATAATAAAAAATGTTTTTCTTTTTATCATTGTTAATTTTTTTTATAGACGCCGTGGAAATTGACTCTTTAAAAAAAACCAGAAATTCGGTTCCACGCTTTCTGATAAAGTGGCAAGTTTGAAATGAAAAATTCAAATTTATTTTTAAATATTATAATAAGACTATTGACTAGTCCTCTACAGCGCCGAAATTTTCCAAATCGGCCGTAAAAAAAACTTAAGTGAATTTAAAAAAAAATACAAAAAATCGCCCTATTTTTACCCCTTCTTGTTCGAAAAAACTGGTTACAGATTGAAATCGAAAAATCTGGCTCCGTAGAGGACTAGAATATACTTGAGTGAACATTTTAAGCCTATATATTTCTAAATAGCTTTAGTTAGTTTTAAGCCTAAAGTAAATCGGATCAGTAGTTTTCTCAAAAAGTGAGGAACCGATTTTGATATACTCATTTCAAGAAAAATGCGTTAAATGTTTTCTTTAGATTCATTTTGCATACAAAATTGAAAATAAAAAATAAAATAAAACAGCATATAACTCCGAAACGAATGTGAATTTTCACCTGCAATTTGTTTTCAAAATTCTTGAAGCTATATAGAATAACAAAATGCAAAAAAAAACGATTTTTGAAAATTTGTTAATGAGGAATGTACCTTAAATGAAAAAAATGGACAAATATTTTTGGTATATTGACGTTTCGGCATACACGAAACATTGATTAGCTGTATTGATGCATATTGGTTTATCTTACGTTAAATATACCATCGTCATTCGAAAATGGTACACATTTTAGAAATTGAAATTAATTAAATAATTTATAAATGATGTTATAATTAGATTTTTTATATTAGCCGGTTACTAATTAATAACATTTGATGAATTTTGACGTACCTTTGCGTATTCCAAATGTCAAACCATTTTTTTTATAGTTGGTACTAATTGTCATTCTGTAAAAAATTTTTTAGCGATCAGTTTGATAGTTTTTGTTGGAAAATGGAAAATCAAAATGAGTATTTTCCTTATATTTTGGCTTTTGCTTCCACGAAGGAAAATACGTATTATAAGCTCACAAAAAGTTATGTGCTGTGTATTGTGATAAAACCTTAAAAAAATTCCAATGTCGAAATTGGTTTACCAAATTTCGTTCTCGTGATTTTTTAATCAAAGATGAGCAACGTTTAGGTCGCCAAGTTGAAGTTGATGGCGGCCAGATCAAAGCAATAATCGATTTAGATCGTCATAACCTCATAACAAAACACGTTTATTGCGGAGAAACTCAATGTATCATATATGTATTGAAAAGCGTTTGAAACAACTTGGCTACTAAAAAAAGTCGATAGGGGAAGGTGGGGCAAGACGGGGTAAGGGGCAGACGGGGTACCCCTAGTCATTTCTAAACCAAAAGCAATCAAGAGATCGGCAGTACTTTTATCTAAAGTGACTTCCTGGTCCCATTCAGTCCTATGAATAACTTCGATGTGGGAGGTCGCGTCGCTGCCTGAGCACAAAATATCCGTTTGAAGACATTTCGATGTTATTATTGCTTCAATTTGTTGCGTGATAAACGCATAAAAAGCAATTATTGCTTCGTGCTGTGGCATATAGAAAGCAGTATTACGTAGGTATTTAGGTAAAAATTCATCTTAATTATTTTTTGTATTTACATTTCTATGTGTGAGTGTCTTATGGGGCAAGATGGGGTAACACAAATTATTTATAATTTCTGTTTTCTTTTTATTTTAGAATGGCGATGAACTACGTTCGTTAAACTGATAGAGGCAGCTGGTCGCAAGATAAAATGAGCGAAGCATCTATTAGTCATAGAAGGAAAAACTTACAACTTTTATTATGTTTTCCTACATTCTTATATATTTCTTGAATATTATAGAAAATTATAGAATGAACAACTTTGTGAAAGCGTGTTTTCAGTTTACTACCTACCTACCTACCTACCTCAGTTTACTAATATTATCTTGGCGGGGAATGCCATTCTCAAGATTTATGTTTTTTATTTTAACATTATGTAAGATATGTTGATACTGCGTGAATATTATATTTAGTTAGAAGATACCTAAAAGGTTCAAATGATAAAAAATTTAATTTAAAATATTCGAAACACTGAGGTTTATTTGCAATACCTTAGGCACCCCGTCTTGCCCCACCTTCCCCTATATAGAACTATGGGTGCCTTATGAACTTAAAGATATTCACTAAACATCTGCGATTTTCTTAAAAAACGTACTGAAAACGATCCATTTTTGAAACGATTGACGATGAAAAATGAATTGTTTACAATATTGTAAATTTGAAAAGATCGTGGCAAACAACATCTAAAGCCACTATCCATCAAAAGAAGGATATGTTATTAGTTTGGTAGGATTACAAAGCTTGGACTATTTTGAACTATTACGCCACAACCAAGCGATTATTTTAGAGGTACAGCGTAATCGGCTTATAACGGACCCTGAGGGGCCCACAAATTTTGTCCATTATATCCGGAGGTTCATTATATTCGAACATCAGTTTTTGTAATTATACGTAGGAAATTATGCTTTATTTATTGTTTACATCCTTTAAAAAATCTATAATTTTTTTAATTAAATAGCTGTTAATAGGCTTTGCGGTCAAAAATATAGCGAAAAAGACACTGTCAAAAAAACAATATATTTATTTTGGCTGCTCTTTTTATTCGATAAATTTTCCCGACGTTTCGGCACGATATGCCGAAAGGGATCTATGTACATTAGTGTGGCCGCGAAATAGAAAAATATTTTTTTTTCTAGTTCTCATAGGCTAAAAATGATTGATTTGCTACAAAACTGCAAAATACAAATTTTAGTAACGATTGACGAAATTTTAAAACTCGCTCACGAGCCCTAAAGTTTGAAAAAATCGATTTTTCATCATTTTTCATAATATTTATGAAACCACAACAATATAAATTAAAGATAGCTACGTTAACATACGATAAACGTATTCTATGTAAAATTACCTTTTCAAAATTGGGTGTAACGTTTTCGTATGTCGAATATTTCAGGAGTTATAGCTAAAAAGGCATTAGAAGTCTTCGAAAAGTGAAGAAAAATTTTTATTTTTCATGTACAATAATATTCAAAATTCAAACAAAATTACGAAATAGATCGTCCTACAGGTTCAGAATCGTCCTCAAGAAGGTTTTACGAAGGGGTACCGATCCGTGGAGGGCAGAGCACCATGTGCTGATAGTACTAGTCGGCAAATTTACAAAAACTTTCACTTTCACGAATGGCGAGTTCATTTTCGTAGTAAAATTGTCCGTAGAATCCGAATATCTTACTGGTTTTTTTCGATTGGCTCGAAATTTTGATATAAATGGCAAAATTCAAAAAACGGCACTTTTGAGTGCACATACCTCACATAATGCTTGTTAACATTTTAATTGTCAGCCAATCAGTTTCAAATGTTTTGCTTGTTGTAGAGAAGAGTCAGACGAAAATTTAAGGTATAATAATATACGTGCCAATAATATCAGTCATATGGCTGTTATGATAGAAAATAAGTATAACAAAATTACCTTCCTTCGTTTTTTTTAATATAAATTTCAACTTTGAAGCCTACATCTGAGAATATTTTTTGTATGGGTGACTAAAAGAAGGAGTTTAGAATACTCTAGAGAATTTCATTACGAAAATTTTAAGCATAATATATGTCTATAGAAAAGTCATAATTTATGAAACTATAGCATTTTATTGACATCAATGCAAGAAAAATTTTATATATTTGCATACAGGTACCCATCTGCGTGTTTCTTATCTTGATACAACGGAATATCTCGAGAACTGTGCAGTTTTGGCAGTTTTTTTTTATATTATATCTCCATTTTGATAATTTCTTCTTGTCTTACAGAGTAGCCCACATCGTAATTCAACAATACCCCCCCCCCTCCCTCAGCAACCAAATCTATATTCGCCCTTGTCTCCAAATTTCTCGATAGTGTCAGGCGATAGTATATCGTGAAATTTATGAAAAATTAGTTTTCACAAATCAATTCCAAATATGAAAATAAATCCTTGTGAAATGACTATTTTATAAAATAACTACCAAGGAGAGGTTTAATTTCTTGATTTTATAATGCTAAACTTTAACAATAGCTACACTAATTAAATTGTCTTGATGGAATAAAAAATTGATAAACCTATTCAAAATCAAAATAAATATAATAAAATGACGAGAATAGTATGAATAAAATTTTTTTTATTAAAATTGTTGATGTTTGACTGGATTTATCTATGATAAATTTAGACAGCAATTTAAAATTTTAAATAAACTTTATGTTTTATGATATACAAATCATCAGCAAATTCTATGTAAAGATTTTTTAAATCCATGTTTGATTTGATGAATTGGACTAATTCATCAATATATCCTTAGACTACTATTTAAAGGTACTATTTATAACTTAAGTGTCCTTTTTAAAGGGAGTAATACTTACCTCTGAATTTACATATTATCTGAGAAAGTATGCATTAAGTAAAATATAATATCCTTTTTTCACTCTTCATATTCTTAGGACATTTCTATTTGTATTTAATTAAAACTATTCCTATATCATATAATAAATATAAATAATTACTTACCTTTATATATGATATTTTGAGCCATTCCATTATAATTATAATATAATATTATATATTTTAAATCATATTGATTTGCTTTTATAAAAAATTGGAATATTTATTCCGGGTGTATTCTAAACTCGATCGGAGAATACCCCATTTGAAAAGTACAGAGGTAAGATACAAAATACTCATTATAACAAAATCCAGTTGATTTGCATATGAAGATAGAAATCTTATCTTTTTGAATATTTTGTTGTTATAATAATATTAACATTTATATAAGTATTTTTTATTATACTGACTCTATATCTATATACAATATATTAATCCATTTTTCCCCGCGTATAAATATATTATATAAATGCTCTATAAATGTACAAATAATTTTATATGAATTCATATAATTCATTGTGAAATATATTATTAGACAGTTGAAGGAAGAAAAAATATAAAATATCCAACTGTACCGAACAAATGAAGGAATGAAAAAAAAATCTGGAAAAATATATTAAACATAAAGAAAGAAATGAAAACGCGAAAGAAAATTTTATGCATGTAAATATATACATTTGTAATTTATTTTGTACATATCTTAGCTAAATATCTCAAAGCATCATAAATTTCTTTTGTTGTTAGAAAAATTTTCTTTTCGGTTGGATATTTCTTTTCCTTCACTTTTATATTTATATTTATTTTTTATAAATGGTTTGTGGTCTTTTGTTGCTATTTATGGTATGGAGTTTTTCATTTAAGAAACTTCAGTTACCGACTTTACAATAATTACAACCGAATACCATGAAAATTAGACTATGTAGTGAGCGGTTCAAGCATATTATACAATATTATCCAGCCGATCTCAGGCCCAGATTTTGTATTTCTTAAGGTGAAGTGAGGATTTATTTACCATAAAATAAAAATTATATATGTATAATTGTATATGAGAACACTTATATCGATTAACATGCATTTACACGAGTATATGTATATTTTATAAATAAAAGCGCATGGTTTCTGTTCAATGATGCTGATTTATTATTACTCACCCATGTGTTATGATGGAATGGAAAATATCCACACATAAATATGCGAAATATATATTAATAATACATCACTAGGGATACTAACGTGGTATAATATACTTAGAAAACATTGCAAAATTTCATTAATTGCAAAATTTCATAGAAATCCGATCATTTCGAAAGAATTGGGGAATTCCGTAATCCTCATTCCACAGACCACATACCATATACAGGGGTGGGAGATTATGTATGAAGGTGGTTATAGACCGGTGTACCATAAATATTATTGAGTTAGCAGTTCACTACTCGCCTTCACAATAACTATCGTTAGCAGTTTTATATGGCTTATTTTAATTTAATGGATTTATCCATTAATATATTATATTTAATGAATTCGAAAAAAAACCATATTCTCAAGACCATGTGATATATTCATATTTTATCAAGTAAAGACCCCACGATATAATTCACACTTCTTCAAGCAAATATATACATTTTTTTGGATATTTGGGCAACAAACCCCGTAAAATGGAGATTTTCTATATTTATTAACTTAAGGATAGTTATCTGTATCTCTATCAATAGGAAACAATATTTATTATTATTTTCTAATTACGATTTCACCACCAAATTATTGGAACAAAATTTAGTAGCAGGCCACGATTTATAAAAGTGAATCCATGAAAATGTCATGAAAAAGTTCTTGTAAATTGTACAATGTACTATGTACATTATGTCAGTTTTATATAGGTATAGTATATGACCGAACTTCTGGTCTTCTGGATTCAGAATAAAATTCTTTAATATTAATTGAATAATTAAAAAAAAAAATTCTTTTTCATATGTTTTTCTTTGCCTTAACTCAAAATTTAAATTTAGGAATATAAAAATTTCAAGTTAATTACCCTTTTGCAGAATTTTTTTCAAAGAATATCTAATATTTTTTCTAATATTTTCCAAAATATGGTCCTTTACAAACACAATGCCTTTTAAAGTTCTAAAATATATTAATAACGCGATTT
>JANTOP010039447.1:0-25290 GCA_027564815.1 Symmerus nobilis | reverse complement strand
TTAGGTCGATGTGAAGAAAAAGGTGGTACATGTTCATTAATGTATTCCCTCTTTCAACCCTCATACAAAAAAAAAATCATTCCGATAGGATTCCCGACAATTCTCGAAACCGCTGACTGCACATTTTACTTTTCAATTTAATTGTTGTAATGGGATTAATTTTGCATAACCATTATTTCGGTCCCTGCTATTTTACGATCTTTTACACTACCTTTTTTAGAAAAACTATCGATAGATATTATGCACTTTAATATAATAATCATAATAATGGATTAATAAAAATAATAATAGTACATTGAAACATCGAATGAAATGAATTAGTAGGTTTGCATGTTTTAAATACGATTTTCTGATGTGAAATTATTATCATCTACATTGAACTGCATAGTAAGTGGGTATAATGATTTCAAAAATTAGGAAAACGTTTTTAAGTGCACGTATTCGTCAACTCTAAATTTATATTTTGACCGGGTTTTGTTTGACTTTTCCTAAACTACCAGTTGATACCCGGACATTGTTATTTTTTATCTTCAGATGGGACATGTTACCGCTCTTATTAATTACAAATTTAGACATTGCATTCAATGTTGTGTATTTTATGCAAAAATTATAATTATGAATGGTCATTATTTTGATGGAATGTTGTTTTTCTTATACCAATAATATCCGTGTCTTGAATGGATTATGTCTTTCTGAACACTCAATATTTCTGATAAAAAACAAACCCAAATTTGTTTGATAAATAACATAGTATCTATGAATGAATTACAGTAGGAAGGGTTCGTCGCAAGAAGAACTAATTCCAATATATCTTATAATTGAATTATTATCTATCTTCCTACTATCAATCATATACCTCTTCAGAACATCCAATTTCTATGTTAAAAATGGACTTGGTTTACTAAACCACAGAACCCTCAAAATAAGTTCGTAAGTGTTGATGAAAATTTGGTTATTAGAATTAAATGACCATTAGAGAGAAAAAAAATCAATCAAGGTCAAGAACTTGTTTCATATTGGTTATTCTAATTCTAATATGTTAGATGTTCTAATTTACGATTTGGAGATCTATATATAAATAAATATATAACTATTAAATAAAATTATAATCGGGTTATATGAATATTAAGTTATTATTGTTGCAGTCTTTTAAAGCAAAGTTCAATATTAATTAAACGCCGGTATAATTGCATAATTCGAGATTATAACGCCGGTATAATGATTCGAGTCTAAATTTAGTGGCATATATATTATACCTAATGATTGCATAACATTTTCTAAATTCTAAAATGGTCTTACGGTTTTAGATTTAGATTAAACCGGTTATGTAGAGTCGATATGAATAATAGCTAACCGAACAACTTTTTGCCAAATCGAATGCCTATATTGACCTGTGTAATGTCTACATATATTTTCAATAACTAGAATTTTATTACCATACCATGAAACGTAAATAATTAATATCCTACTGTACTGTACTTAATCGTCTTCATTTGATGGTAATCGGCCCAGTAGTTTAGGAGAATGTTTAGCTCAAATGGGTAAGTCTTACTTAGAAACATATTTAACAAGGAAACCAAAGACTGTACCTCTTACTTCTAAAATAGAAAATATAGCCAGAATTGCACCCACTCATCTAAATTCCCAGTAATATGCAATTAATCATTGCAAAAAAAACACTCACCACCAAACATTCATTCACAATTAAATTTATTAAACAATTTCGTATTATTTGATATTTTAATTTTGTCTTAAAACAAATCCAAACATCTCATTTTCTTTAAAAGATTTAAGATTTTAAAACTTTTTTTTGAACATGTTTGCCACGACCCATGACCTAAATTACGCAACTTTAATACTTAACATCAAATAAACGATCAGCAAAAATAAGATATAAATTTGTGTATATGATTTATTTATATTTTTTTTTCTTGAAATTAGTTTGTCTTATGGTTTTTGTAATCACGGTTTTGTTCTTAGGATGAAATAAAAAAAAATTACATTTAATTATTTGCAAATAGATTTCTAGTTAAAGATTGCAATTTGAAATTTTAACCTTGAGATTGCAAAGAGCATCGATGTTATTTCAATGGTAAAAGGTGTAAATTGAAATGATTTTTTTTTTCAAAATTAATCTATATTTAAAATTCTAATATAAAAAATTGTAATTGTATTTAATTTACTTCCTGACTTGCTAAATATTTACTATACTGAACTGCTATACATTTTTACAACATATCTTTTATTGTTTCCATAAGGACCAATTTCAAAAATGCTTTTTCGAAATTCTTTCCATAAGGACCCATTACGAAAAAGTATTTTCGAAATTGTTTTCTTATGGAAAAAATTTCGAAAATGAATTTTTAAAATTGGTCCTTATGGAAAGAATTTCGATAAAGCATTTTCGAAATTGTTCTCTTATGGAAACAATTTCGAAAATGAATATTTGAAATTGGTCCTTATGGAAATAATTTCGAAAATGAATTTTTGAAATTGGTCCTCATGAAACCATTTTCGAAAAAGCATTTTCGAAATTGTTTTCTTATGGAAACAATTTCGAAAATGAATATTTGAAATTGGTCCTTATGGAAACAATTTCGAAAATGAATTTTTGAAATTGGTCCTTATGGAACCATTTTCGAAATTGTTTTCTTATGGAAACTTCTTAATTTCGAAAATGCTTTTTTGAAATCCTTTCCATAAGGACCAATTACGAAAAAGCATTTTCGAAATTGTCTTCTTATGGATACAATTTCGAATATACTTTTTCGAAATTCTTTCTATAAGGACCAATTTCAAACATAAGCGGTTTTCGAAATTGGTCCTGATGGAAATAATTTCGAAAAAGAATATTTGAAATTGGTACTTATGGAAACAATTTCGAAAATGAATTTTTGAAATTGGTCCTTATGAAACCATTTTCGAAAAAGCATTATCGAAATTGTCTTCTTATGGATACAATTTCGAAAATATTTTTTCGAAATTCTTTCCATAAGGACCAATTTCAAACATACGCGGTTTTCGGAATTGGTCCTTATGGAAAGAATTTCGAAAAAGCATTTTCTAAATTGTATTCTTATGGAAACAATTTCGAAAGTGCTTTTTCGAAATTGGTTCTTATGGATAGAATTTCGAAAATGGATTTATTATATTAAAATTTTTTGATAATGTTATCTTTGGAATTTTGAATAACTATTAATAGGGATTTGTTAGCCATTTCTCATCACTATCTCGTATTTAGTTATTTAAATTTTGCCAATAATTCAATCAAGAGTCCTTCAAACAGACGATCTTAACGACAAATTGCATTTAATTCCAAACAAAATCGAGATCCCGCAAATAAAATCGTGATTTAGTTATTTTAATTAAATTTAGAGAATACCAATACCGATTTTTTTTGTTGAAAACAGAATATTATTATTTTTTCGAGAGAGTTTCAAAATAACATAATATGCAGCTAACATACATATAATAATTTTGGAAATATAAATGATTCTTTAGATTCAAAATTAGAAGTGTAAATTAAATTAGTCTGTTATAATTTTCCTCATTAAATTTATTTTAAAATAACTTCTCTTAGTAAAGAAGTATGTTGACTTAAATGTTAATATGCAATGTCTGATAAATTTTCCCATTTAATTTAAATTTTTTATTCCTATAAGATTGCACCAATAAAATTGAAATTATATTGCTCCTTTCAAATAAGGACAGATGAAACTACAAATGTTCCCTTGTTTTATATTACTTTTACTAGTTTTACTAGTCGTAGTTTTGGGAAATCTTTTCTTTTTCTAAAAATTAATAATTTTAAATTTGAGAAATAAGATCAAGAACTTAATCTATTTTCAGTCAATTTTATTGACAATGTTTTTTAAGAATTGGGTCCATAAACATTAACAAGCAAATATGTATTTTTTTCCTCATTGACTTTCGTTATACAAGTTTTTTTCATCGATCGCCTTGTCAATGAGGATCAAATATTGATGCAGTTTTATGACTTTCTCCTCACAAAAAGCAGAAGAGATTATGCTTTGAGGAAAACATCGAATAAAAAATGTGATAAAAAATTGCTTTCGGTTGTATATCTGTAGCTAAACACCGATTTGCTGGTTTATTTTATTTTTTAATGAAAAGTTTCACTTTTCTAGTGAAAATAAAATTAAATACGTAAAACCAATAACAATAACATAAATTAATGAAAAAAAGGGCCCTGTCGGTAGAAATTAGTAAATTTGACATAATTTAAAGTCCATTTTTTTTTTGTCAAGACGGGTGTTTCTTTTCCATTGGTATAGTTAAGGTTTGATTTTTATTTATTGGATTGTCTTCCGCATAAGTTAAGAAAGGGCAACAATTCCCAATTTATTTCAATTAATTTAGATGTATATTGATTTTTTTTCTGAATAAAATGTTAAAGAAATTCAACCGGATATAATTCAGTTTGTAAAAATAATCGTACATAACAATATAAACCAGTGGCGTGCGGTCAACATCTCCATAAGGTGTGCAGAATTTGACCCCTATATCCTATGACCCCTTATCATATGTGTTTTCTTTATTCAAGAGAGAATTACTTACTGCTATTACTAGATTCTCCCCAATAGGGAAGAACACGTCTGTAATATCCACACATTCGTGATCAACCATATGCAAAAATGGAGGGTTGGAAGAGCAAAAATTAATTGCACACCAAAGAAGCTGCAGTGTCATATAGCGGCCTGATAGGTGAGGATCCTGTATTGGGTGAAACGAAGTATTGGGGTTGTGGTGACCTACAGCGCGGGTAGAGTTTTCATACTCGCCGACGGGATACCTGTTAACGCATTCCGGTCGCCCCGGATACCCTACCGGGGAACCCTTACCGAAGGGACCCTTATTTTGTGCAAAAGGGTTATCGGTAGTTAAAGTGTGTCAACATACCTCTTGAGGGAATGTTATCCACTGAGATGCATTGGATTGTGGTATACAGTGCCCTATGATCCTAGGGGATCCGTGTTTTGAAGCGCTTGCGTATGGAAAGCACGTTAAACAAATGACATCTCTGCTATTACTAGAGTGCCTGCCGAATATTTTCTTCGGCCGGTAAAAACGCAGAAATTACTTTGACAGTTTGGTAAAAATACAAAAATTATTATAAATATTTCGGAAAAGTAGAAATTTATCTAAGAATTATCAAAAATTATTAAAGGCTCGAACCGATAAATTTGAATATCGGATCGAAACATTTGATCCGGATTTCCCGATAATTTTCTTCGGATCCAAAAAATGTAATGATTCAGGATTTTTATAAATGAATTGATGAAAAATACAAAAATTACAAAACTAAACTTTTCAAACAAAAGCTCCGTACAAACTTAAAAGCTCCCTGATAGCTTTATTTTCAGAACCTGATTTAACAACGTTCTAAAATCGTTTTCTACCCAAAAAAATGTTTCTTTATCAAAATTTCCAATTTGCCCAAAAAAGCTTCAAAAATCTCGAAAGCTCATTGAAAGCTTGAAATTAAAATGTCGTTTTATACAATATAATTTGGAATCGAATTTTTGTTCGATTTATTAAATTTCGATAAAATGTGAAATTTTCGGTAAAAAACTTTCTCTATCCACTGTAAGCTTTAAATTTCGTATTTAACTTTTTACATTATAAAATCTATTTTCTATCCAGATATCGGTACTTTCACAAAAATTCAAATTTTCCCAGCAAACCATTCTTCAAAAATCATGAAAGCTCATTGAAAGCATATACGAATGACAGTAGGAATTAATTGAACGATATTTAGAGAATGGAAGGGTTGCGAAGAATTATTGACAATAGATAAACGCAAATGAATGGTATTTTCATACCGGTTCATGGTTCGCCGCTTACCTAGAGAATTTAGAGAATTCAAATTATATGTCGAGAAAAGATAAGATTAAGTCAAGAAAACGCGAGCGAAAAGTCGGAAGAGATAAGGAAAAATTCGCTAAGCTCGGGAAAAATCTGACATTCCTAGGAAAATGTTAGAAAATCAGAAGAACTTTCCGGAAAAAGTCCGAAAAGCCAGAAACTATCTAGCAAAATAAACGTTGAGAAAACGTATAAAAAATAGGAGAAGTCGATATTATGAAAAGTAGCGAAAAATTGGGATAAATTTGGGTAAGATGCGGGAAATGTCAGGCAAGAATTGTAATTGGGAAATTTTTAGGAAAATGTCGGTAAAAAACTAATCAAAATGGGCGAAAATTGTAGTTAAGGCAATTTCTAAAAAATTCCAATTAATTATAGAAAATCGAGAAAAAGAGAGAAGTAGGGACTAGTTATGCCTCTGAATTCATACCCTTTTTACAGATTTTGTATTGCTTTTCACTGTTTTAATAAAAGACATAAATTCTGCGGATAGATCTGCACTCTACAGCTAAAACTAGGGGCAAAATTCTTCAGAACCGAATAACTTCTCAGTTAGACATAAAACTCTCTGTTATGAGGCATGGCGGATTATACTGCAAATTTCTATCAATATAAAATACGGGAAAGTCGAAAAAAAAATTCGGTAAAAGTCTGGAAGAATTCGGAAAATGTAAGAAAAAATTTCGTAGTGCTAAGACAAGTCATTGGATTATTTTATGAATTTGGGAGTTAAATCATTACCATAATATAACTATATGCAAATTTTTAACTGTTATCCCGAGGGGTTCGAGAAGGTGTGCTCTGCGCCTATTGCGCGTTAGACTTCACGCCACTGATATAAACTAACTAAACTAAGTTGTTCGTAATTATAAAACTTGTAATCATTTGGGAATCTAGGAGTACATTTTTATTCGCGAAATATTTGTTTTATGCATCGACTATGACTATGACTAATATAGCAATGTAATTTTTTTTATTATTTCAATAATATAAACTGAATTATGTCCATAACTAATACATCGGGGCATCGTTCTTTCAGTACCGCTATCAGTATATTGATTGAAATATTATAGAAAAAATGTACCAATAATTTCACTTTCTTAAAATTATAATATTTGTAAATTAAATCACATAAATTTTCATCATCAATCTATTCATTATTCAAAATATTCTTCATTTGCTATTGAATTCAGGCCGGAAAAATAATTCAGTTCAACTACCTTTACGAGCAAAAAAAAAATAAATAAATAAATAAATTACTAACAAAAAGACAGATTTCATTCATTTAATATCAATCTATATTTGCGTATTATGATAAATTTAAAACGGAATTATAAAAGAAAGCACTTTCTTTTCTCTGCACAATGAATAGTTAGTCACATAAAGAAGTTATTATACTTTGATAGTTGGTTTATCTGCTGTAGTATCTTGGTATTCATGGTATAGAAGGTGATGTATTTTTTGAAAATAATAAATTATTTTTAAATTTTCATTCAATATTTTTATCGCTTTAGGTATTTGAACGAAAAAATAAGTATTCAAGTGCATATGGCATGGAGAAAGTGAGGAAAGAAAGTGAAATTAGGTTTAGCTTTTTTCTATGTTTCTTATAAAAATTACCAATAATTATTAAAAAAACATGTTTTTCATTTAAAATGTATTTTATTATTAAATCGTACACATTAATCTCGTCTCATCTCAGAATTCATCAATCCGCTCTAAAAGTTTGTCCTGATTTGCCCTGAATGCCCTGATTTTTCTATTCTATTCTGACATTTTTATTTTCATTCTTATATTCCTTTTCATGTCTATTTAATTATATCAACTTAACTTTACCTGAAATTGATATGTTGAACGAAATTTTTTCTTCTAATTATACTTACACTAAGAAAATTATTCCAATATATTTATACCTAATTGTCAGAAATTATGTAAAATAATTTTAGCATAACTGAATTTATTTTAATTGAATATATACCTGGCAATGCCTCCTCGTTCATAAAGTAAAATATAATAAAGAAAAATAGAATTTTTTAAAAGACATTATTATTCTTCCTTATTACTTTCTTGTCGTCTGCAATAAAAATTATTCTTCTATTATGGATCGGTTCACATAAAGAATAGCGATCCTTAGACTTATTGAACCGTAAGGTTTATGATCAAGAAAAAAATAAATTGTTTTTTAGTGGCAATAAATGACCTTTCTCTCAATGATGATGGTCATTGTTTGGATTTTAAATTAAGATATAAAAAGAGAAAAAAACGGTACAACCTCAATATAGCAATCCCTAATAATCGTTCCTTATTGTCCTTTGGGAATATTTCAAACAAATGGTCAATATAAATTTTTATTGTTTCTAGTGAAATTTCTGGCTGCAGAAAGTAAGGAAATATGTTCGATTATTATAATATGATGACTAAATGATTATATTTAGGCCTTTTATTATGAACACTGAAATTGGGCTACAAATCCATTTGGAATTAATAAAAATAAGTCGGTTTTAATTGTTCAGTAATTTTTTGGAATTTTCCAGGCACTATTTACAATATTTCTATCAGAATATTTTCTTTAACTATCAATATCTAATTCTATAATTTGGGCGTAAAATTTGCTTTAAGCTACACATGTCCTGAAGGCATCTGTTCATTCGCTTTCCTCTGTATACGAATAAATATAAATTATTGATTTCATTTTGCAGTTTCATGTATAGACCTTATGAAGGATTTTCAATATTATTCTTAAGTTCATATTTTATAAGACAATAAATCCATCCATCTGCTTTAGAATTTTATTTATGTGTAAGAAATCAATAAGAAACCATACACTATCCGGCCGGCATCAGTTTCTTTACCAGTTACGATCTTTTAAATATATCATCAGTCTCTTCCTGATTACAAGTAAAATTGTTCCATGGAACTTGAAAGAAAAGGAAAAGGGTTATAAAGAAATCCCTTTCATTATCATCGACATTTTGGGGGAGAAAATAATAAGGGCACCGAAATGTTTTATACTATAGATTTCTGGGGAGGAATTTGAAATTTGATATCAATATTAATTGATGTGACACGTGCCAAATATCTTGAAAATAATCAATTTAATACTGATATTGGTATGAACATTAATTTAATCGTTATTACAAAGCGGTTACATGAAGTCATACGGGAGTTGTATACAGTTTTTTCTATACCTCAATAATTGACATCTGGTTCTTACAAAAATTCAAGTAATAATTTCCACTCAGTAAATTTTTGATAAAAAATATCTAACATCACTTTTATGTTATGAATTATAATAATTCCCGTATGTCGTCACCTATTTATTCCTTTTAATAAGGATATTATTGATTCAAGAAACTTTTTGAATAAATCAAGATTTTTTTTAATTTAATTATTCTAACTTCAAATGGGACATGGAGTATTATACCACATTATATGCTACTGATGCCTTTAGAAATTTAATTCATACATTTTTTGTCGTAATTCTAACCCAAATCCTTATCGTTAAATATTAAAGTTATTGTTCACAATAAAATAACTGTTGATCTGTTGTATACATCCTAGTTAACCATTTGGCTTGTTTTTATTAAGTTAACTTCAACTGGTTAAAAGTAGAGTGTTCAAAATACCCGATGAAACAACTACACGGGACTCGGGTATTTTCTTCCCAATACCCGGGTAATCCGGATAACCCGAACAGTTATTAATAAAAAGATTGTGCATATATTAAAATAGGATTTACATTTGTATTTCAAATAGGATTTTGCAAGGTAAAAATAGGATTTTTCAAGGTGAAAATAGGATTTTTCAAGGTGAAAATAGTTTGATTGTTTTCATAGAAGGAAAATATCCTATATATCCTAATTAAGTTAACATTGCAAGTAAAATTCAACCGTAAAAAAATAAAATCAGTCCCGCAGTCTTACTTTTATGGCCGAGTTAGAAAAGATAGAAAATTAGAAGCCCTTGCCTATTGCACCAATTCACATACACATTTTGTATATAAGGCATTGTACTCCATTCTATCTAAGTGGTACCGCCAACTAAGTGATGCGCGAACTAATTGGATAAAAAAATCAACTTTGAGGTTGTAAATTTTTTCCCGTAAACCTATTACTTCGAGGCGGCAGATTACGCGGGGGATGACGGTAGAAAAGATAGTCATGAGTCATGACTATAGGAAATTGCCATCGCGGAAGTAAGCTAAAACTATAATATTTTACACTGAATGGTTTCTTGCACTTTCCAAAGTGAATTAAAACATGTGAGAAAAATGAAAAGCCATATTGGTCTTATGCACCAGTTATTATTGTTATTATTGGAAAGTGCCTGTAGTCATATAGGAAAAGTGCAATAAGACCTATACATGGGTTCTTACACTTTATAATGTGTCAATTAAACCATACAAAAATAAAGTGAAAGAAGCCATATAGGGCCTAATGTACTTTGAAAATGCAAGAAGGCATACGGGAAGAGAGTGAATGAAGCCATGTAGGTCTTATTGAACTTTTACAGTGTAATAAGCCAAAGAAGTCCGAAATGTACTATATAGCTTCTGGATTTCTCGTAGGGCTTTTTACCATATGGCTTGTTGCACGATCCCACGAACACCACCTAATAATTAAATAAAATTTATATTTTGTTATTTGGTGGAAACATCCAATAAATAAATAAATTATGAAAACTGTTTGATTTTATCTATATTTTATACAAAAATATCTCGGATACCCGGATCAATTACCCGGGTAATCGGATAATTAAATGAATTTACCCGGTTACCCGATACTCGATATTGAACACTCTAGTTGGCAGGGGGCCCCACCCCTGGACATTATTCTGTATGCCGCTAACCTAGCCTCCTTTTCCACTGTAATGTGGAGAGGAGATAGGTTCAGCAGCACTTCCAAAGTTCCCGTGGGAGTGGAGTTTATCGCCATTGTGACACTTAGGCATGCCTGTCTTTGCATCTTCTCTAGACTTTTTCTTGTCGTTATGCTGGCAGTTTTATGCCACCAGACAATTGATGCATATGTTGGTCTTATTATCATAGTGTAGATCCAAAATAGTACTTCCAGTTCAGTTTAAAATCAAGGATAACACCCAAATATTTGGTTTCCGTAGAGAACCTGATTTGTTCACCATAGATGACTGGCATTCTTAGATTGTCCATTTTCCTTCTATTGGTGAAAGTAACGATGTAGGTTTTTTGGGATTAACCCGAAGTCCCTTCCCTTCCCACCAATTTTGTATAATCGATAGGGCTTCCTGTAGTCGGTCACAAAGTGTACTTACCACTTTGCCCCTTACAAATATTACTAGGTCATCTGCGTACCCTATGGTTTCAAAACCACTCCTGGACAGGATTTGAAGTAGTTTATCGACTATCAGAGACCACAACAACGGGGATAGTACACCACCCTGTGGACAACCTCTGGTCGCCGTCGCCGCTATTGCGTCCCGTTCAAGAGTAGTCTTGATTCCACGTGACCTCAGCATGGCCTGTATCCAGTCACCAATAGCTGGGTCCAGTCCTATTCTATAAGTAGCTCTATTGATTGAGTCATAAGATGTTTTATTGAACGCTCCCTATATATCTATAAAGTCCGCCAAGGCTAGCTCTTTATGCTCAAGTGTATATTCAATTATATTAACAAGACTATGTAGGGCAGTTTCAGTCGATTTTGCCTGCCTGATAGGCGTGTTGATCCTAGTGTAAGGGTTTATACATTAGCAACTGGTCCCTAATGTATAATTTTAGTACTTTTTCCATCAATTTGAGAAGGGACGAAGTAAGACTTATAGAGCGAAACGCTTTTGGACTGAAGTCCATTGCACAACCCGACCTTAGGGATATAAACGACATTAACCTCTGTCCATAAGGAGGGAATATGTCCTAATGCCAAACTGGCTTTACAGATTCTGGTCAGAATGGGTATGGTGTCCGCTGCCCCGTATTGAAGCATCGCGGGAAAAATACCGTCGGTTAATGAAAAGGTCTGCGTTTATCTATATTATTCTACAAAATTCTATACTGATTGCTGAGCCTTAAATAATTCGATTTTAATATGAATGCAAACATCATTGAAAACATTGAAGAGCCCCTGAAGTAACTATAATCCCAACTAACGTAGGATAGTAGTTTATCTATATACTTATTATAGATAGAAATACATGCAGTTAATGAATCGTTCTCTTTTAAATAAAATTATAAATCATCATTGATAAAAGTATTTCAGGTTCAGTTTTCGGGAGATGAAACCGATTTAAAAAAAAAAACTAATTTAAAAATATCTAATATTAATAATGAAGGGTGAATGTACTGTGACCTTTAATAGCCCAAACACCGCTTATGTTTTTGATTATATGAGTCCAGAACAGGATGATAGTTACTTATATGCACGAGAACATTTTTATTTTAAATCGGACCACAATATTCTACGATTTTTTTATTCATTCTATTTTTGAAATATGTGTTTAGTTTGGGATGAAACTAAATAAAAAAAATGTTGGATGCAATCAGGGGGGTGAATGACCTACTTTTATTTTAATAAAAATTGGGATACACGGAGATTCTGTGATGGAAAAAAAATTATTATAGGTTAATCTTATGTAAAATGAAAAAAAAAACTATTTAGAATGAAAAAATCGGGTTTTCTGTTATACCGCACTCTACGGATGGACACCAATAGATTTTCGGGCTAAGAACTAATTTTTTATTGTAATGATAGCTTATTAATCAAAATTTTATTAGGTTTTATATATCGGAAAAATTGGAAGGATTATCTAGAATAATTAACTTTGGCCTAGGCAGCTGCTTAAACAATGTTTCTTTCACAACGTTTGCAATATGTGCCCGAACATGGTTATACAAAAGAATAGCTGTACGTCGATTGGTTGCAATTGCTGGCCGTTTTTCATGCAATTCATCATTCAATCTGTTATGTTCTTGATCCCACCAAATACAGAGCATTCCTTGTGACCGTGAATATTTTCTTTTGATGTAGATGTTGATGGTTGGCCGGGGTCCACCCATGATTTTTGGCGCTTAGGAAATAGATTGCCGAAATAGATACCCTTTCCGTCACCACTCACAACTCGCTACAAATATCTCCTTTTTTCTGCTTAGCAAGCAAGCACATCGCAATGCTTAAACGGTTCGCAATGGCATTTTCGGTCAATTCATGTGGCAGCTATTTTCCTTCTTTTCGAATATCTCCCATAGTGTGTAAACATAGAGTAATTGTTGATTTATCAACATTGAGTGCTTGTACTAATTCTTTTCTTTGCGAGTTTGGGTTGTATTTTTGTCCAATAATTCTTACAATTCGATGTCTTCAAATTTTTGTGGGCCTCCACTGCGTTCTTTGTCATCCACATTAAAATCACCATATTTGAAGCATCTAAACCAGGGGTGCACAGCGCCTAACACATAGGGGTATTTAATGCCCCCATATAAAAATTAAAATATTTAAAATTAACATGAGAATTAGAGAAAACCGCAAGAAGATCATAAAAATAAATCATTAATAATTTTATAGCTTTTTAATTGCAGAATCTGAATAACAATAATATAGCTCAATAATATTTGATAAAACTCGTATACCAGATATCAGGACATTTTCATTGTTATATATTTATTTTGTATTACAAATATCCCAACAGAATGAAATACGAGCGATTCATTTGTAAATCGCGATATCAACTTTTGAAATCAAAATTTCGTTAAGTAAAGTTGGCCCAATTTCGCTCAACTAATTTTTTTTGGATCGGAGAAGATCTAAACTAAAAAGTCATTACAGGAATTTGAGATAAAAAATCAGTTAATCAAAATATTAGGCATTCTTTAGAAAATTGAATATTTTCCTATACATCGCCTATGTAAACCGGGATATCAATTTTTAAAATCAAAATTTTGTTAAGAATTTGGCTGAAAACTATTTTTTCTCTATAGCCAATGAGCTCTAAACCAAACTAATCTCACGAGTTTTATCGATGAAAAATTATTTGAACCATTTACGAGCCTAATTTAGAAAAGTTGACTACATCTTTCCAGTAGTAGAAGTTTCCAGTACATCTAATCAGTAGATCTAATAACCCTCGGAACTAATAACCTTAACTATTATACCAATTTTTAACTCACGTTGTTTGAGTTATTCGCACTTGTACATAGATCTAGGGTGTGAAATACTATCCCTTACTGTATCAGAATTATGCAGGGCCTTATGCCGTTTAGAAGAAGATGCTTGGAACGCTTTTCAAACCTCCCTTAGTGTTTTTAATTCCCTAATTCCTTCTACTTATTCCTTTTCCTTTTCTCTCTTCTTTTTTGTATTTTCTCAATTGCTATTGTATGGTTGAATGGTTTACTACTAATCTGTATTGGTGATGCCTAATGGGTTGATTTGATACTCTTAGTAATATACCAAAATTTGTAAGTTAACCTTATTTTCAAATACCTATACCATTTATGCCTTATGTTCACTTTTATGGCTAATGCCACATGTACATTATATGTTACTCTAAATAAATAAATAAATAAATTATCAAATTGTCAATTTCCTGAAATATTTTCAAAATTTCATTAAAAATTAAAATTGTTAGAAATTTTTAATTTTAGAGCTAATTACATATAAACCTTAAGGAGTTAACTATAATTTTTTTTTAATGACGTTTAAAATTAATCTCATCATTTCTAAATGATTTGGGGAAAATCTAATTACGCAGAATTCTTCTCTGATAAATTATAATGAAATTAATTTCTTGAAATTTAAAAATAGTCATCCCCCGAAATTAGGTGAGGTTTAATATGGGACGTATTGGTATTGGTCAATTACCGATTTTTCAAAAATATTCATAAATTCCCGGAGAATTTAAAATTGCAAAATTTCAGTTCGAATTCGTTTAAGGGATGGTTTAATATAGCTAATGATATATAAACCTTAAGAGGTTGTCTAACAAATTATAATTTTAAAATGACTTTAAAAATCGATGAAATAATATTTCTCGAATAATTAAAATTTATAAAATGACTAAAGAACTTTATTTGCACCCTGTTAAGAAATGATTAGTAAAAAGCAAGAAATTCTCCTTAATTCAGATATGTAATGTTTAACCAATTTTCAGAAAATTATTAAAATTTATTATATCCAATAATCTCATGGGACGTTTACATTGGATTTGTCTTATTTTTTTTTAGGTGTTTCTAAATATTTATCAATTATAATACGATATTTAAAATATTTATCCAATTTTATCAGCCTATTATTTGTAATCTTGTTAAAGATAATTAAACATATCGAATGATATAGAATGACTTTATCTCGAAACAAGCCAATAAACAAATTCGAAACAACATAATATCCAAAGACAATATCCAAAGAAAATTGACTAAAAACAAATAAATTAAAGCTAATAAGTCTTGAGAGTTTTGTGGGTTTGGTCCGAACACATAGAGCCGATGGTACACCAATGTGTCCCGCAAGATTTGTAATATTATAATTTAAGATTAAATAAATATCAATATATTTTGTAAAATTATATTTAAGGAAAAAATTAAGAAAATAAACTCGTTAAACACGATGTAATGTGATACTTAATACCCAAAAGAATCGTAAATTTTATTATAAAATAAAAAGAAACTTTTCCTTATTTCCCTAACATATTTAACATTTAACCACTTTCCCCCGCCGTCCATTCTCTTCCAATATTATTTTGTTTAATCGTTTGTAACATGACTTTTTAATTGACTCAAAATTTAAATATAATTATTAACCACATTATTTAATATGCCATATAATCAGAGGAATTGACAAGAAATTTATATATTGATAAGGTATCGATTTTGTTTTGATCACCCCTTTACCCTAAAACGATTATCGATCGCAAAATTCAGTCATTCAGCTCCTTTGATTTAATCCCCAGAATAACCTTACGAGGAATCTGGTATTTTTAACCAGGAAGGGAAATTCCCGATTAGATGTCTCAAATCACGTTTAGTACCCCAATCCTATTTTAAAATTACTTATAAAGAGAGAGAGACCAATAAAACATACAACTAATGAAGGAATTTGGAAATTAATTTATTGAATTGTCTGACATCGATTTTGTACAATTTTGAAATTAATTTTCAATAAGACGTAATCGTATATATTCATAAATTAAGATATCTTTTGGAAATGAAGTTTCCAAATGAAAGTTAACCCAAAAAATATGATCTGCTTACAATTTTTTAATATCAGATAAAACTAGATGTTAGATTCTGTTATCTGATTAAATAATTTGAGTTCATAAAATGAGCGCCTTTAGGGGAAAATTTTTTTGTTCAGATTCACCAATTTTATTTGATTTTATTTCACTTTTTTAAAAAGCTATTTGGTAAAATAGAATTAAATATTTAAAACGATAATTTTCCATTATTCAACCCAATCGTCGATCCACGCCGTATATTGTGATACATCTGTATACGCACTGGCACCGCCAGCTATGCAATCTACTGACATAATTGAAGCAAGACCAATCTTCAAATAAAGAAAAAAAATATTATGAACATTTTTTTAAACGTTTTAATGTGAATATACCAAATAAGCTGGAACTCTAGGTTGAATACGTCTTAATGGATCAACAATTGGGGGGTCTCCATTTTCACCATTACCAGTGTCTTCCACCTCTTCCTCCTCATCCTCCGGTAAAGTTTCTTCCTCCTCAGCTGGTGCTGGATCTTCTTCTTCCTCCTCCTCTTCGTCAACTGGTGGTGGATCTTCTTCTTCCTCCTCTGGTGGTGGATCTTCTTCTTCCTCTTCTTCACCTGGTGGTGGATCCTCCTCACCTGGTGGCGGATCCTCCTCACCTGGTGGTGGATCCTCCTCACCTGGTGGTGGTTCCTCCTCTTCTGGTGGTTCAGTTGGTGGTTCCGTTGGCTCTTCGAATGGTTCCAATTCGCCCACATACAATCCGGCCCCATTATCCCCTGGACATATGTTCGCTGCGACGATGACTGGTGTTCGGCTGTCCCGTGCACAAATATGTGTTGGTAACGCTTCTCGATCTAACTCTGTTACACATGTCGCTATATCGATAACTGTCACTTGGGCCATCATTAATTGATCGTTAGTCGTTGTTTGATCGATACTTGTAAAACCGAAACCGGCAACGATAGCTGTAGCTCCGCCATCTCCACCAGTAGCCCGGTACGAAATAGCGTTAACTGTTTCGGAGAAAACGAACGCATTGGCAGCAGCTAATCGAATAAGGGCAATGTCATGTTCCGTTGTATTGTGAACGTACTGTGAATGGACGATAATTTGTGTAGCATCAACGACAGTCAAAGCTGTACGTTCCGATGCTCCAAATCCGATTCGTACGGTACCAGTATGCTGTATACTAAATAAATGGGCAACCGTTAATACAAAACGAGGTGCAATAATTGATCCACCGCCAAGTGCTCCACCACCACCTCCTTGCTGGGGAACGAATAGTAAACAGGCATGCGGAACTGATGTTGCCTCTTGACCATTAATTATTTTCGGATCCCGATCTTGAAACGGGAAGCTCTACCGATTCAAAATTTATAGAAATTATTTAAAATATAATTATTATCTGGATGAACTTACATTTACTGAACATAACGCGAAAATAAATAAATAAATTATCGATAATTTAAATTTGGTGCGCATCATTTTCAATTCCGATTGATGCCGGAATAATTTTTACAAACTAACTGAATCGATATTCAATAAAAATTCAATTTTTATAGAAAATTTTATTATCGGTTCGAAAGAAATTTGTTATAATTAAAAAAAAAGATTATCAGATAATATCCAAATCAAGAATCAGACAAATTCCCTTATCAATTTGACAGTAATTAGAGGAAATACGAAATTAACTTATCAATTAAAAAAATTTTTACACTGCAATTTGAGTCATTATTTACACGATAACAGATTGGCTAATTAATTTATACTATAATTTAAGCCTAATTCATCATTTCAGTTGACAGTACATTGTAACTGAATTAGAAGAATTTAATTAAAATTTTATATATGGCTCTACTAGTTTTTTGAGAGACTTAGCGCCGGAAATAAATTATTAGATAATTAGAAATTTCTTAAGGAAGGTATGACAATCTACCGAATTTATTTAAAATCAGGGGGTTCATATTTTGAAAAACTGTGTTCTACAATTTCCCAACTTTCCTTATGTTTAATTTTGTATAATCAGATTTTCCGATTTCCTAGTATAATTTGCCGAAACTACGAGTTTTTCGGATGATATTCTATATCCGAAAAGTCTATAAAACCTTTGCGTTGAATTTTTATCCAAAAAAGGATGATTTTTTTAAAAAACATTCTTACTAAAATCACTTTCTAATTTATTTAGAAATATTTCGGTATTATTGGATTAATAATAATTTTTTGAAATATTTGTTCGTAAAAATTCTTACTTAGTCAAATGTTGGGAAAAAATCGATCGAAACTATTGGTTTTTACAAGTGGATTTTCAACCTTATTTTAAAAATATAAGTTGGGAGTGGATGCCGCGACTTACGGTATTTGTAGATCTTTCCAATCATCCCCTATTTGAATCCATTTTGAAATTTTAAAATATTTAATTATCCAGAAAATTATAGGGTTATGATGGGGTTAATATTTTCAAAAAGTATGCTTTACAATTTCCTAACTGTATCTTAGGTGAAATTTTGCGTAATCAAATTTTTCGAACATTTAATAGAAATTTTTTGAAAAATCAAATTTCTAAATGGTTGAAGTTTTTAATAATATCTCTTTGTTAATTGCTTAGAAATAATTTGGCGTCATTAACATGATTTTCGAAATTTGTTCTGGCCAAACATTTTTTAGGAAAATATTGAATAATAATAATGAAAATTTTGTTCTAAGACTGGAAAAACGAATTCTGGAGTTTTATTCCTTGGTAGGTAAGGAAGAGATTTTATATTGAAAATTTTCTGGGAAAATAAACTAAAATTATCCTTACGACTTTATCGGTGGGTTTTTTAAAAGAATTGCACAGATGAAAGTGTCGTCAAAATTGAAAATTCTGATTTTCTTACCGAGAACAATTTTCTACCGAGAAATTGATTTAAGTAGAATTATTTTGTATTAAATTTCGCATCCGATGTATTTTCTAGAAACATCAACCCCTTTGGGTTGAGAATATAGTTTATATCGAATCAACCAAAAACGTCGGTTTTCTAAGGAAGTTCTTAATTTTCTATTAGTGCGTAATGTATGTAACCCCCTAAAATCAGGGGGTTAATTTTATGGTAAACATCGTTCTATTATTTTTTCGTTGTACCCTTAGATTTATTTCTACATATTAAGATTTTCCGATTCCATAAGAGAGTTTCCCGGAAATTTCAGTTTTTCACAAGACTGTCGGGAAAATCGATAAAATTTTCTACACTTCCATTATATTTTCTCCCGTTAGCTATTTTATCAGCGAAAATGATAGGATAAAATTCGGAATGGTTTCGATCAGGAATACGTCAGAAATTCTTGGGAAAAATTTCGAGAATGGTCGAAAAAAATCAACAACGGTTTGAGGAAATCGCCAGAAATTGACAGGCAAAAATTCGGGGAAAAAATCGAGAATGGTCGCTAATGCTTGATAAAATTCGCATAATTAGAGCTAGAAAAGGTTGATTATATCATACAAAATATTTAATTAAAAAAAAGGTGAAAATATAATAATTGCAATCAAGTCCACTTAGTTGTCGAGCAAAAAAAAATATAAAATTATTAGAAAACATTATGCGGGAACTTTCCTTGATATAATATCAATCAAATCATCAATCCGTGTACTTGTACCTCTGAATGTGTTCGGATGTGGACCAATCATTTGTACCAGTTGTGGTATATCGGCTGATATCTGATTGAATTAAATTGACTATTAGTTTAGACATATTTTTTATATGAAATATTCACGAAATTTCACTTACCGTAATCAATTTGCTTAATGCTTTCATGACACGAAATAGAAATTCTTCAGCCGGTTTTGTTGAAAAAAATTGTAGCATTGCCATCACCAATTCAATTGCTACGTCATCGAACACCTTAAATAGAATTTTCAATTAATAATTTTTCAAAACTTTGGCTTGACAGTAAAAGTATGCAAATAAAGAGGAAAATAATGATACAATAAAAGCGATACAGACCACAGTTTTTACCTCCTTGCAGGCCAAATTATGTATTAGGCCTGTACCAATATCCTGTAGCGTTGGACAGGTGGCCAATAAACAATGAACCGCAACCTTAGTCGTTGATCGGATATTTGATATTTGTGTGTTGTTATAAGTCCATTCAGAGATATATAGGAGCCATTCCGAAGTTGTAGGATTTTCAAATAAATTACACATCTATCCCGGAAACCAGAATTTTATTTAAAGAAAAAATTTCAATTAATAATCTTAAACTTACAAATAATGCAACACCCTGTTGCTCTTCCGGTGCCAATCGTTCAATTTCATATGCATAATTCATTAAGATATGGTCACGACGGTCTTGGTGTAGCAACAGAATAACATCATCTTTTAGAGCAGCTGCGGCCATGGCCCGTAACAAATGAACCCGTGTATCCGTTGATACATTCTTATCTTGTAATATTCGGCCGACAAATATAAGGAAACCATCGCCCAATGCCCATGAACCTTCCCCTTCAATTAAATATTGATGTAGCTCTTCGATAGATGTTTCCTCATCTTTCGTTAGGTTCCCATCGACCAATGTAACTAACGCTTCCAATTCAACTTTTGGCTGTACGATTTAATTATATTTTTTAATTAATTACGGTCTTTAGATATATTGATGAACTTACGTCAATATTTTTGAAGACCACTGGCGGCTCCTGATTACGACGCTTCTCTTCTTCTGCTTCCCGTTCCGCTTCTTCATCGGCGATAGCTCGTTCGGATGGTAGCAGTTCCGATGAAATTATATGTTGTTCAACATCAGACATTGTTTAAATCACCTGATAAAACGTATAATTATAAAAATTATTTGCACGTCGTCTATCAGCCTACTCAATTTGTCATAATTATTAATAAATAATGACCATTTCCTACTACCAAAAGTTCCTGTTTTAGTTTCGGGAAATTTTGACCGAAAGTAGAGTTTCTTTTGAAATCGGGTTGCGCAATCTAATAGAGACTCAATGTTCCCATGAGGAATGCGGTAAAAGATGATGATCTATTTAAGGAAAATTATATTTTCGTTGTCGATGGCGTAATTGGACGGATATTATCAAAATCAAACTTAAAATAATCTTGACACCACTTAATCTGAACAGTTTTATTAATTCCAGTCTAAATTCTAATAAAACTCGTTTTATGTCTAGAAATATTACGATTTGTAGATAAAATTAGTTTAATTGTTAATATTGAATATATATATATACGTTTTATATACTCGGTGAAAATAATTTTTTCCAAATGGAATTAAATATACACAGAAAAATCTGGTACATTGCCAGGAAAATTCGGATTTTTTTTTTGTTATTTTCCTCTCATACGGGATTTACTGAGTGGGAATTACATTTAAAAGAAAATGTTTTATTTAACTTATCCCTATTCTGAATATTAGATACCCGTAATGTATTGTTCGATTATTTAAATAATTTCGCACTTTCACCTTGGTTCCATCTGCATATCTGAAACGAAGGGGTTCGAACAATTATATCGGGTATAATGAATGTTTTCAAATATCCCATTTTGAATAACATAGAAATTTGTACATATTTTTAAAAAATTCTAAATCGCATAATTTGATGTGCCAGCAAAACACCCAAACTTTCATCAAGATCGTAAGAAACAATGGCGTGCGGTCAACAACTCCCAAGGTGTGCAGAATTTTAGTGATCCCTTAACAAAATGTTAGGCAAAAATATAAAAATTAAATAAAAGTTGAAATCTATTTAAGAAAAATGAAAAATTTGTGAAGCCGCGCACCGAGAAATTTGAATATCGGGCATTGCGACATTTGATCCGGATTCACCAATTATTTTCTTTAGATCCAAGGAATTGTAATGATGCAGAAAGTTTATAAATTAGTTAGGGAATAAAAATATCAAAACTAAACTTTCCGTACAAAAGGTCTACAGAAACTTTGAAGTTCCCTTTATTCTCCTAACCTTATTTTTTACGTTTTCAAATGCATTTTCTATTGAGATAATGGGGGTTTACAAAATTTCATGTGTTCACTGAAAAAATCTCGAAAGCTCATTGAAAGCTTTAAATTAAAATGTCATTTTACATGATATCGAATACAATTTTTATCTGATTTATTGTATTTAAATGACGTGTGGGTTTTTCATAGAAAGCTTGTCGAAACTATTGAAAGCTCAACGAAAGCTCTGAAATTCGAACTTAATTTTTTGCGTTTAAAAATCTATTTTTAATTTAAATAACGGTGGTTTAACGAAATTTCAGAATTTCCAAAGAAGAGCTTAACAAATGTGGAAAGCACATTGAAGGCTTAAAATTAAAATGTCATTTTATATGATTTATAATTTAATTTTTATCAGATTCACTAAATTTAAATGATGTATGGAATATACGCAGAAAGCTAATCCAAACTATTAAAAGCGCAACGAAAGCTCTAAGTTTCGAACTTAATTTCTTGCGTTTAAAAATCTATTTTCCATTCAGATAACGATCCTTTAACGAAATTTCAAATTTTCCCAAAATAAAGTTTAAAAAATCTCGAAAGCTCATTGAAAGTTTAATATTAAAATGTCATTTTATATAATTTGGAATCAAATTTTTATTCGATTCATTAATTTTAAATAAAATATTCGATAAAACCTTTCTCAATCCATTGCAAGCTCAATGCTCAAAGAAAGTTTCGAAATTAATTTTTACCGCTATCAAATCTAGTTTCTATGCAGATATTGGTATTACACGAAATTTCAAATTTTCCCCAAGAGCTTTCCCAAGAGCTCATTGAAAGCATATATTTATGATCAATTTCAGGCGGATATAGAGGAATTTTTCAAGAGAGAGTAAACAAGAGCAATGAATGTCTTGATGATAATTTTCCTTCAATTCAATTCAATTCAATAAAACTTTTGTAGAGATTTTAATTCCCCACGGAGCTTTTAAACGGATGTTTCTGAATTTACTTAAAATTATTTATCGGTAAATAAAATAGATTTGATAATGAATAAAATAATATTTTAATTAAAAGCTTTCGGTGAGGAAGGCCAGATTTCGAGATTAAATTTTGTAGCACCTCTACTTCCCCCTTATAATTTAATCCAAAGTTGATAAAAAAATTAGTAAAATGATTCAGTTAGAAATTAGTTAAATAAAAGTTATTAAATAAAAAAATGTGATTTAGCAATTTGCAGCAATAAAAATGGGTTACGATTTGTTCAATATTGCAGGTGTGCTCTACTTCTTCTGCGCATTGACTGCACGCCACTGGTAAGAAAAACCCGTAACAAACAAAATGTTTGCCGGTATATTATTTCGATCCCAAATCCAACGGAATTAGAAACGAAATTTACGATGCGAAATTGCGAAATGTATTTTAATTATTAATAAAAGAAGACGGGAAATTTATGAAATTTTCTAGTTGCCAAATTATGAATCGAGAGAATGTGATTAGTAATTATTCTGTTTTTTTTGCTATGTTCGAGGAATTGCACAAATTTAAAATTTCCGAATATTTAACAATGCATGTGGGTGATAAATTGTCTAAAAATAGCTAGGAATTATGAATTTTGGGAATTATTGTGAATTACGGGTCAATAGTCTGTTATTACTGGTCGTTTGTGGTCACCCATCAGTCGTAAATAAACCTCAATTTTGTTTCTTTTTTATCTTAACCCTATTTTCATCTTTTTTTTGGGAATTTTCTTTAAATCAACAGATAAAAGTCTCTGTAGTTTGAAGAAAATATACTTATGTCTACATCTCGTATAATAATTTTCCTTTCATTTATTTTCTTTTAAATGATAAAAATAGAATTGAACTCCATTTAAGATTTGAATGCGCAAAGGTATTCTTTGCCATGAAATTTCCGAAAAGACAAGTAAAAAACCAAGCATTTTCTTTTCTATATAATTTTAATGTTACACGATATCAAAGGCAAATCAGTTAAGCGAACCGATTAATCGATTATTTAAACTGATATAATTATTCCACTTATTAATCAATTATTTTTAAAAAGATAAATAATTGAAATCCCTATTTAACCTATTAGATCAGTAATTTATATTAATTAAACAATTCCCTTAAATTATATATTTTAAATAAAATAATCCACTATAATTAGGTATGATTAATTAATCTTAAACACAATTTAATTAGTCACCCTGTTTTTGAACAAACAAAAAAAAATTGTTTATTTCAAATAAATTTTTTTAATTCTCGGTTAAATATTCTTTTATCTTAAAAAATTAAGTATATGTCCCGCCGGACCGATATTCCAAAATTAAAAATAATTCTATCAAAAACCTCGAGTCACCAGAAGAATTGTTTTTAAAATCGTCGCTTTTCATTCGATTTTCATAAAATCGGGGGGAAAATTCTCATTTTCCTACTCTACGACTCTCTATTTTCTACATTATTTAAATGCGCCAAAAATTTTTCCGGCGCATTGAAGAGTGACTGCGTGTTTCTCTTGAACACGTTTCACTTTTACGATGCCGCTTTTCGGCGTATAATTAAGTAAAAGAAAGGCGTCACATATGATAAATTGATGATAAAATTAGAAAATATCTATGCAAATAAAAATAAAAATTACTCGTCATTGCAATCATTCGGAAGATGATAATTTTAAAGTTTATAGATTACCCAAGTAAATTCGGACTCGAGAAATCGTCCGCACTATCACTATCACTACATCTTTGATTTTAAGGAACGTCTCCATTTGACTTTTATATTGCACTATGGCATATAGGATCTATCTTAAAATTTCCCACAATGCCTAGAACTATTTTTAAATGGTAGTTTGGAGGGACTATTGTAATCAAGAAAAAGACAACTTTTGAAATCCATCTAGAAAATATTTAAACATTTCGAGTGCCTAACACGGTTAAATTCAGACGATATATTATATCAAACTACAACTCTGTAAAGCTGGCATAGATGTGAATTTTCTGAAAAGGCTTAATTAATAAGATAATTAAATATTAAAATAAGTTAATTGTCTAGCCATCCCATCAAATTTTCGTACATGGTATGTCCATACATTATCTTAACAAAAACAAAACATCGTGGACTTGCGCACAGGTGCCACAATCCACGAGATCCTCTCAAATTGGCTTACTGAAAAAGCCAGATGGCAGCTCAACAGAATCTGGCAAGGAAACCCTAGAGTTATTACTTCAAACACACTTTCCAGAATCTAAAATTCTTGAAGACGTTACGACGGCTATCCAAATGCCTCCACG
>JANTOP010039436.1:0-10794 GCA_027564815.1 Symmerus nobilis | reverse complement strand
TAAATATTTTGCAGGCAACGTTCATTTAGAGATGTAAGTACACGTTCGTAATAAAGAACCACCACCTGATTTAAACCTCAATTTTAAGGGAATGAATATCTACTCATTTCCGAAAACCGGCCAAATGTAGGAATGTAGATGATGTAGCGCTAGGATAAGAAAATTTCCTGCCATCAACTATAGAGAGATGGATAATATCAACGTTCATCGTATCACTTTTTATTGCATCCTTCTTGCATCAGTTTATATTTGACAAAGATTTTGTTGGGACGCTTTGGGGGTTTTCAGGATCGTTATACTAAAAGTTTTTTTTTTTGTGGATCATCATCACACAAAAACCATTATCATCATCATCGTTATATTTGTTTCCACAGTATAGATTGCATTTTAAGGCGCATACTGGAGGAATATAAATGATACTCTTCTGGGTGTTCATCTTTTTTTTCTCTCCCCTTTGTGCCATGTTGGAATGGATGGTTTTTAGGGATTGGGTTCGGGATTATGGGGTTTCTTTTTGTGTGCATACCAGAAAATGTTGATGCATTTTCTCTGAGTTGTAACATACATGATTAATTACACATAGGTTATTTTTGGATAGTTTGAAAATAAGATGAAAGGCGAGGAAAAAAATGGGTGAAGTGGATAATCCAACTCATTCCATGTGTCGCCTACATAAAGGAAAAATCGCTTGTAATGGAACAAAAACCAAGTGATTAATCAAAGGCGGATATGGGGAATGAATCCGGGGGATTTACGCTAGAAGAATCGTTTATAGGTTTTTTATGTTATACAGAAGGAAAACTTGAAATGGGATTAAAACGCGTATCGATTATAGTCCACCTTTTACCCGTTTTAATGTCCTAGTTTAAATTTCCAAGGATTTGTAAATGGTGACGCTAATTCGAATAGAAATTTCAATTTATATTTTATATTGATTGGAACGGAATCTATGACGAATTATCTTGAAAATAAGTATAATATATGGACCCTTTTTGGGCTTAGGTGTAGAATCGATAAAAGAATATCTACACAATTTGCATAACAATATTTAACAGGGTCCAAGTAGGTAGATTAGATAATTGATCAATACTTGAAATATTTTGAAAGCCATTAAATCAAAAAATTGAATAGGAAAAAATGCAATTGGGGCTATCGAAGAAGAAGTCGGGGATGACAAGTACTTGTATGGTGATAGTAGGCAAGGACGCATTACGATTCGCATTACCCCCTACGCTACGATTCTCCGGGCCCTCAATAAGTTCAATACGTAAATTGTAGCTCTTTCATATGTGATTTTTATGCTTCGCTCTCTCACCCTGTGAAAGCTTTACACGGAAGTCTAATTTTATTTCTTTTCAATCCAATTTCTATGATTTATATAGAATTTGGAATTTTTATACAGAAGCTTTGAAGTAAATTAAAAAATCTGTAGAGAAGCTTTAAGTTTTGAATAAAATTTCATACATTTTGAAATCTAATTTTAATCCGAATAATTAAATTTTAATCAAATCTGAATTTTTCCTAAAAAAGCTCCACGAAAGCTTAAAAGCTCAGGTTTAGAACATAATTTTATTTATATTCATATCTACTTTCCATCCAAATGACTTAACTGCGACAAAAAAAATATTACGATAAAAGCTCCGTATAAACTTACAAGATCAGCGACAGCTTTATGTTTTGGATATCAATTTACACGTTTTCAAATCAAATTTTTATCCGAATAATTAAATTTTAATAAAATCTGAAGTTTCCCTACGAAAGCTCTACGAAAGCTTTTAATTTTCAAAAAAAGCTTCTGCTTTGGGACGTAACTTTATTATGTTAAAATGTATTTGGGACGTAATTTTATTATGTATTTAAAATGTTACAATAAAAGCTTATAAACTTACGAGCTCAGCGAAGCTTAAAGCTTTAAATAAAATTGTACACATTTTTTAATCTAACTTTTATCCGAACAATTAAATTTAAATCAAATCTGAAAATATCCTACAAAAGCTCTACAGGAGCTTTTAATTTTCAAGAAATGCTTCAACTTTGGGATGTAGTTTTATCTGTTTTAAAACATACGTTCCGTTCAAATAATTTAACTTCAACGAAACTAAAATGTCAAGTCAAAAGCTCCACACAAAGCTACGAATTCAAAGAAAGCTTTAAGTTTTGAATAAAATTTTATACGTTTTCACCTAACTTTTATCCGAAAAATTGAATTTAAATCAAATCTGATAATTTCCTATAAAAGCTCTACATGAGCTTTTAATTTTTAAAGAAAGCTTCAGTTTTGGGATGAAATTTTTTTTATATTGAAACATATCTTCCATCCAAAAAATTTAGCTGCAACAAAACTCAAACAGTTACGACAAAAGCTCCATGTAAACTTAAGAAAGCTTTAAGTGTTGAATAGCATTTTACACGGTTTCAAATCTAATTTTTATCCGAATAATTAAATTTTAATTAAATCTGAACTTTTCCTACAAAAGCTCCACAATAGCATAAAAGCTCAAATAATGCTTTGAAGCATGACCATAGAAATAAAAACGTTTGATTTCAAACCATCCAATGGGGTGATTCCCTGAAAAGTTCTTCTTACTGATGCAGTTTCCGACTCTCATCCAAATTTTGATTATAGTTTGAATTTGAGTTGGATTGGTAGAGTGAGTTTTTGCCCATCATCGCCCAACGCTACAAAAAATTGTTCTTTATCATAGCATTTCTTCTTACCCAATCCATACCATAACTTACATTATTCATTTTTCATTGCTAATACGTCTGAAAACACATTCAAGCTAAAAATTGTGAGCGAAGAGAAAAAAATCGGATATATAATTTTCGATGGGGAAAAATTGTAGGTCACGAGACGTCTCACCCAAGTACACCCATCCAATTTTTCTGCTTCTTCTTTTTTTTCTAGATTCCTAATGTCTTTCGTTATTTTTGTGTGGTGTGCACGAAAACATTTATAATGTATAAAGGATTCCATATAATAAATTTATAAGTTTTTATGTATCGTTTCGGGAGAAAAACGAGAATACGAAAAAAAAATTGGAAGGAAAATGTATCCAGTATTACATTGCCCCGAAATAAATATATGGAAAAGTTCAAAAACCATATAAATAGCGCCCTTAACGATTTTGGTGTTAGCGTAGGTTCGGGTTATTCAGTTTATTTTTACTTGGCTTGTCAGTGGTATATGATTATATTTATTATCCTTTTATACGTATATTCGTACGTTCAGAAAATGCCTTCTATATTGCCCGAAGTTTTATTAGATGGATTAGAAGAAGACATTTCTTTTTACGTTATTTATTCATGTTTGATCGATAAAATATATATTTTTACGCTCAGTTTCTTATAAATAGATTAATAGACAAACTGAAGTGTAGCAAAACCGTGGGTTTAATTTTTATTAGTAAACCGAGGCTGCCCACCACCTAGTAACAAGGGTATACGTATACCCTTATATAAAAACCATAAATCAAACCTAAAGACAATTTTTTTTGGTTCATCAGCTATTTATTAAATATCTAGACCACTTAATGGATAGTGTGTTAGGTAATCTGTTAGAAGAAAAATATCCCTATCTGATAAATAAATTAATACTTTATTTTCTACATCATTATTTTGTGTTCATTTTTATATAAAAAAAAAATTATAAAAAAACGATTGCTGCTCGCGCATCGTAAATAAAGTAAAGTAAAAATTATAATCTCGATATAAATAAAGTAACCCATTCTGGAACTAATAAATTGTAATTTTCCATACATAATTTTTTTTGTGTTCTCCTTACCTATCTCTTGTACGAACCAATTGTGCACCGTTATGAAACCCAAGAAAACTATATACATTAGGAGAAAAAAAATCGCAACGCACGATCTTTAAATAATATTGATCATTTTATCAAAATGGGTGAACATGGAAAAAATCCATCTTCTCTTTTTAACCACATCTTGGAAATTATATATTTTTTTAAATATAATAAATAAAATGCGCCCAGATTTATCTAAATACGGAACCGCCGCGGATCGCGTTCACGATTACATTCATTATCCGAAAAGTGGATTAGATTTATACTGATTCCACTTACGTATTATCTCGATTTTATCACATTTTAAAAATTATCTTTTTCTTGTGAATATCGATTTAAGGAGAGATGATCGATCGTAATCAATCCTTTTCGTAATTAATTCTTTCAACAAATCCCAATATCGATATATGGATATTTTTGCCCGACGATTAACCAATTTTTCTCAATTTTTTTTCTAAATGTTCAAAAATTTACAAATTTTATTGGTGATATTTTTGCCCACTGGTTAGGCCAATTTTTCTCATTTTTTTTCAATATTTTCAAAAATTAACAAATTTTATTGCAAATATTTTTCCCGCTGGTTAACCAATTTTTCTAAATTTTTTTTTTTTAATTATTTTCAAAAATTGAAAAATTTAATTGCAAATATTTTTGCCCGCTGATTAGCCAATTTTTCCCAATTTTTTTTATTTTTTGAAAAATGGACAAATTTCATTGCAGATATTTTTTCCCGCTAGTTAGCCAATTTTTCTCAATTTTTTTTCTACACATTTTCAGAAATTGACAAATTTCATTGCTGATATTTTTGCCCGCTAGTTAACCAATTTTTTAAAATTTTTTTTATCTAAATATTTTCAAAAATTGACAAATTTAATTGCAGATATTTTTGCCCGCCAGTTACCCAATTTTTCTCAATTTTTTTTTCGGCAATATTTCCAAAAATTGACAAATTTTATTGCAGATATTTTTGCCCGCTGGTTAGCCAATTTTTCTCAATTTTTTCACGAAAATATTTTCAAAAATGGACAAATTTCGTTGCAGGTATTTTTGCCCGATGATTAACCAACTTTTCTCAATTTTTTCCTAAATATTTTCAAAAATTGACAAATTTAATTGCAAATATTTTATTTAGCTAATTTTTCTGAATTTTTTATTCTAAATTTTCAAAAATTGACAAATTTAATTGCAGTTTTTTTTACCCGCTGGTTAGCCAATTTTTTTTCTAAACATTTTTAAAAATTGACAAATTAGTGATATTTATGCCCGCTAGTTAGCCAATTTTCCGAAATTTTTTTCAGCAATAAATTAGATCGATTAACTATTAAATTTTTCTGTTGATTGATTAACATCCGATCCGATCGATTTTACCTGATTTTGTATTTATTTTAGGCTGTTAAGTCAGATGCCTTGCCTTCAAATTTCATTTTAAATCGTTTACAAATATTGGACCCCAGATTTGATAAAATAAAAACCTACTTATTGATCGTCTCAAGTCATTACACGATCACGATCATGTGTTATTTCTATTAAACGAATGATACTCATGCCAATAAAATAATTTAATATTCGAGCTATTTTTGTACAACAAAAATTAATTGATAGAAAAACGAAAGCGAGATCTCATTAATTGGTCTTCGCGGTTAAAGCGATTTGTTTTTCCGTTACATTAAGAATTGCAAGCGGATAGATTAAATTGTTGAAGCTATTTATTTATCATTTCTAATTAGTTGAATTAATTTTTATTAACGTTAAATCTAACGAATCGATTTTCTTAAATTCTATTTTTTGGAATAGCGTGCTAAACAATTTTTTTTAAGTGTGCAATTAATTTTTCTACGGCAAACCACATCGGATGATCATTGTTAGTTTTAAGAGACGCGAGACTATTAAATTAATTTTTTTATTTTTCTTTTCGTTACATTTCCCAACTCATTTCAAATGTCAGATCAGATCGTTACTCTTTTTCCAACATTTTTCCTATATAAAATATGTATTTTTATGATCGTTGATCGGTTGTTGTATGGAGAAATCCCTGTAAAATTATTAATAAGACCCAGGCCATCTAAACCACTTAAGATCGATATATCTTATAAAAAAAAAGAAGAGAAAAGTTATCAGCAAATTGGAAAATTAAGTAGTGTACTTATACGCGCATACTTCTCTTACAATCTCTTATATCGTCGATTTTATGCATATCATAATCGGTATCTCTTAAATACAACCTTTTTGTTCAATTTTTATCGGGTCGACCTATGAGCTTATGGGATAATCTACATACTGTGTGTGTATGTAACATAATTTCACTGAAGTTTACGATGGAAAAAAAAGAAGAAAATGAAACATAAAAAATTACAACGACTAATCGTAATCCCATATGAAACACGATATTCTTGTTTATGCGATCGATTATTATTTTACGCGAAAATAATATAATACTGCCCGTATTCGGAAGATATATACTTTAGGCGCATATCATAAATTATTGGATTTTATCGTTAGAAAATGTAGGTATTCTCTGGAAGAAAAAAGACCATAAAAATTGGATCATGATCATAGAAATATATGGTAGGTATACGCATTTAAACATTGAAGATTTACAGTTCGGAATCTCAAGACTTGACTTTTAAACTCACAGTTATCTTATCATGTAAAATTTATATGTTTTTTATCCTTCTCAATCCTTAGATTGGATCGAAGCAACGTATTATACTAATTAATGAGAATATTCCATTCAAAGGAACAACGAATTTGACTAACTTTCAAGAGACAGGTTTTTTATTTTGGTTTGATCGCAAATGGTAGCAAATCGAATGAGAAAATCGACCGAATCAAATTATATTGATTTAATATTATTCAATTTTTCTATTAAAAATATTTGATTTATTTATTATAAATATTTTCCCACCGAAGAAAATTATTATGAGAAAAGGAGGATCGGTTTCGTCGCCTAATAAATTTGCATGAATCGTTTAAGTCTTTTGTATTATTATTCATGAGTATCGGTCCCACATTTGAATTATATAGATTTGTTATCCTGGATAAATGTCAATTTATTTTATTATTTTTTCCTTAATGTAATTGATTCTATTTGCGTGGATTTTTTTTTACGATAATTTATAAATGCCCTGAAACGATAAATTTATTTATTTTCGATGGATACCTCACACATTGTATTTGGAAAATTATTACAATGCCATTGTTTTATTATGAAATCCGGGAGGGAAAAAAAAATTATTTTATGTAATAAATAATGAAAAACAAATATTATTTTCACCCAATCACGATGAGATTATGGATGAAGTAAAATATCTTAAATATAAATATTTTCTTCCAGAAGATCGGAATCATCTTTAACAATACCGTTCTGATTTTTTTTATTTATTGTAGTTTTACCTGGTCGATGGATGTATGGTATACAATTTTATAAAATATTGAATGGAAGATTTGTCTTATCTAATCTGATTATCAGAAATCGCACCATATCAATATTGTATATAATACATACACATATCTATGTATTGTTATAAGTAATGAAAACTTCAAGATTTTCCTCGTAATATTATTTTCTTATCTTTCTCTTTTGATTAATATTATGGATGGGGATTTTCATGGATAATCCATAACTAACTTACAGTTCCTTCTATATTATAATTGAAAGTATAGATAGTGTAAGGTCAGGGAACCCTAAAATATACAGTGACATGCGTATAGAGTGGTCAAGTCTGACATAGAATAGAAATCAATTAATAATATCCAGTCCATCGAATACAATAAAAGTATTCCATTCGAAAGTCACTCTGAAATTTCACTAAAATTATTGGAGAAAATGTCATAACAAATTGTTCTTTTATACCGGTTGGTATAATCGTGAAATCAAGGTTCTTTCGTTCGAGAACAAAATCTTAAAATTAGTGGCATTCAATTTTGTGATGGGATATTTTCTTCATATAAGACGAACCTCTTTATTTAATATTTTATTTCACTGCTAGGATTTTCTTTCATTTGAGACTAAAATCTCAAAATCAGGGGATTTTTTTTCATATGTTGCGGGATTTCTCAAAATCGCAAATTATGGTAATTTCAGGCGTATACTATTCAGAATTTTATGAGCTTAACCAAATGTTAATTAGTTTCATTGTTATATTGCTATTTCTAGGGTGCATGCCGAATATTTTCTTCGGCCGGAAAAAAATGTAAAAACGCAGAAAGTTATACTTTGACAGTTAGGTAAAAATAAAAAAAATTAAATATTTCGTAAAAGTTGACATTTCTCTGGACATCGCGATATATGATCCGGATTTCCCTATAATTTTCTTCGATTCAAAAATGTAGTGAAGCAGGTAGTTTATAAATTAGTTGAGGAAAAATAGAAAAATATCAAAACTGAACTTTTCGTATAAAAGCTCTACGAAAACTTAAAGCTCCCGGAAAGCTTTATTTTTCGAACCTTATTATTTCCGTTCTAAAATCTATTTTCTACCCAGATAACGAGCCATTAACCAAATTTCAAATTTTCGCAAATAAAGCTTCGAAAATCTCGAAAGCGTATTGAAAGTTTAAAATGAAAATGTCATTTTATATAATTTGAAATACAATTTTTATTCGATTCATTAGATAAAATATGAGATATTCGCCAAAATCTGTCTCAACCCATAGTAAGCTCAAAGAAAGCTTTAAATTTCGAACAGAATTTTTTACTTTTTCAAATCTATTTTCTGTTAAAAACGGAACTTTAACGAAATTACAAATTTCCCCCAAAAAAGCTTCAAAAATCTCGAAAGCTCATTATAAGCTTAAAATTAAGATGTCATTTTGTATAATTTGTAATCGAATTTTTATGCAATTTATTAAATTTATATGATATATGGAATTATCGCAGAAAGCTTATCCAAACTATTAAAGGCTCCACAAAAACTCGAATTTTCAAACTTAATTTATTTCGTTTTAAAATCTATTTTCTATGCAGATCGAGATCAGAAAAAATGCTTCATATATCTCGAGAGCTCATTGAATATTTAAATCCTAAATAAAGAGCTTTCATAGCGCTTTCGATTTCATCACAGAGCTGTTAAATGAAAGTTTCGAATTTAAATTTGGCAGGAAACTTGAAAACTTGGAAACTTAAATTCCATACTGACTAAAATAGTATTTTAATTAAGAGATTTCGCTCAGCTTTCGGGACTTTCTTAAAGCTTTTTCAGAAAATCTTGTATTTCCCACATTTTAAATTATTGGATAAAAAATAAATTTCAAAAGACAGTAAGCCAGATTTCAGTTAGCAGTTTGCAACGATTGAAATTGGCTTCTGCTTTGTCTTCAAACAGCGCTAATAATATTAAATTACAAATTTGGCAATCACAAACAGCCATTATTTTCACATAATACAAAGACAAAAGGATGAAGGAAGTTAATAAGAAATTTGGTATGTAAGAAAACCGCAAGTTTTTAATTTAATTTATTTAAATATTATTTCTATATCATCTGTAATTTCAGAGTGGTTTCCAAAGTAAAAAAATCATCGGGATCCATAATTTAATCAAATGTTAATAAATTTTGAAATCGATTCCGGAATTTGACATGATTTTATTCGAGCAAATAGTCATGGAATCCTTGGAACTTTTGGACAACAGATGTTTAAAATATTATAAATTATATTCATGTTTGTTGAATAAATCGATAATTTGTCTTTAAACTTTGAAAAAATATTTATTTATTTTAAGATCGAGATTTCGACAATTATATCCGAAAAGTCTCAGATTCATATTTCACCTACAAAGGGGAATCCGTATTTGATAATTGATGTAATGCTGGTACTGTTGATCTACCCATACGGGAGACATTTATTTCTCATGGTAGTTCGATCAGGATACACTCCTGTAGTCAATTTGGCTTCCTTGATTTAGGATTTTAATAGTTTAAATTTCCATGTTCTCAACAGATTTTTGTACCGACTTTAAAACTTTATCAGAGAATGTCTAAATTCTATTAAAGGTATAAAAAATGTGAAATTTCATTGAATTTGGGAAATTTCCGAAATTTTGGGGGAAAGAACAATGCAATTTTATTAGAATTTGAAATCGAAACAGTCAACTCAATTAATCGGAACCGTTGAAAGTAAAATTTATTTTTTATTTACAGTCACTAGAGACTAGACTATCATATTTGCTGCAATATGTCTGGCAGATATTCTAGGTATACATACAGATTAAGTCCACTGACTTTACAGTTGCATTGGATCAGATCCGTTTAACAAATCCGGCAACAAATTAGGTTGAATTAAAATAATTAAGCTCAATTATTACTGAAATCATTGATTTGTCTCGTAGAGTTTAAAATTAAAATGAGAAAATGGTCATCCTGATCTGATAGAGGATAAGCTATATTTTTAATCAATTTATTATCCCGGAAAAATTATAATTTTGAAATTTGGAAGGTAGAAGATACAGAAAATTCGGTTGGATTACGGGGGAGCGATCCCTTTTGATTAGACGGCCGAAAATCAGTCATTTTTTATGAATTTTTTTGAAAGTGATAAAATAATCGTCTCATTTTGAAATTTTGACATTATTTTATTACAACTTCCAAGTATTGAAAAAAATTTTATTTTTTAATAATAATATGATAATTGGCGGCGCTGTAGGGTATTTGTTTAGGCATATTTTTTGTGACATCGAAAAGTGCTGCATGTGTCATAATTTTTCTATTGATCTGAATCAGGAAACATCAAATATCTTTCGATTACTGACTAAGGGGATCACATTAGTTGTGACTTTGAAAAAATCAAATTTTTTTCACATTTTTTTTTTTAAGTAAATGTCTAAAAATATGTCCTCAAAATTTCGAAAAAAAATTGAATGAGATATCGGCATTGAAAGAGAAGCGTTTGTTAAGTAGGGATTGCAATACCGATTAACCGGTGTACCGATTTACCTAATCAAAATGCATAATTTTATTACCGGTAATTATATCGATCATTACCGGTAAATTCGGTA
>JANTOP010039425.1:0-10795 GCA_027564815.1 Symmerus nobilis | reverse complement strand
AATTTCTTTGCCCTCCCCCTAGAATTTCTTAAATTGACGCCACTGCCGACTTTGTCCGATCGATGACGCATTGCCTGGCTGCGTCAATGCAAAAATTGGGTTGATTCGTGGATAGCCTCAAAAGACGATTCCTTTTTTCGCCGCGGAATCCGTATGCTGCCAGAAAGATAGAAAAGACAGTGGCTAGCGACGGATAATACTTTGAACATTAAATGTATAGACAGTTTTTCACAATAAAGTGTTAATTTTTTGAAAAAAATGCTACGAATTAATTCACACCACCAATACATATATACAATTTACTGTGTTATTTTTAGCAAGAAATTTAAAGGGTCAAGTTGAATTTGTCGGAAAAATCAGGGAATTGTTCATTTTTTGTTTTTCTTAAAGTGCAAATTCATATTTTTTAATATATTCTCTTAAAATTACTTGACAATTGGTACACTCATTCCATAGTTATGACTAGTTAACCCATTTTTTTCTGATGCACAGTTTCCGAGAAATGTGACATCATAATTTGGCTAAAAATTGAAAACAGTGCAAATTTATAAAATTTGTAGAAAGAAAAGTACTCATCCAATTTTAATGATCGAGTGTGTTTTAGAAAGAGAAAATACTGTACATTTTACGAAAAATAAAAAAGTGAGGTAGCCAAGACATGTAAAGTGATTTTGCATCTATGATTAAAATCGGTTATTATAAGACTACGGCCAATTCGCACATCACGAACTCCTTATGTATGAGAAAGTCATCGATATTTATGGTGAGCTGTAAAATGAACCCAGGGAGGTCATTTGAATGATATGCGTTCCATGTCTGATTACAAATACTACACTTTTGATTGAAATATAGGTATACATATTCTTGATATCTTAACGATATATGTGTTTTATTTAAAAAAAACATTTTCGTACCAGAGAAGGTACATAGATATGGATAACCCATTGTTCTATTTGGAAAAAGTCAAAGATCATAATTACTTTTGAAAAAATTATATAAAGCGGAGTTTATTTAGTTATTCAAAAAATGATTTTTAAATTATACACCATGTAATTGATTTAATACTTGAAAAAATACATTGACCCAGTGATTTCATAACTTTTCCCGTCTGCTCCCCTTTTTAGGTGAACAAATAGAGGCCCCCCTACCGAAATTTTTAAAAAATAGTTCGATAATAATTAGTGCAAAAAAGTTTTAATATCATACGACTTATTAAATTTTAGAATGCAAATATGTAAAACTTATAATGCAGTATAATCCAAATCTACAATCCAATCATATAGATTATCATAGGGAGAAATGTAATTTAAAAAAATTTAATGCTGAAATCCGCATTGTGTAAAAACCGCAGCAAATTTTGTAAGTCTCGCGGCCTCCTAGGAGCGCACCTCACAGTCTGGATAAGCAATTAACATAAAAAGTACTTGCACTACTATCACACATATTACCAGCTTTTGCAAAATAAATTGAATTTGTTGGTAAATACTCGTTTAAAGTAGATCATTGAATTTAAAAGCAGGTTTTAAGCCAACCACCAAGACATGTCATATTTATCACAAATTCTTTTAACTCTTTAACCTAAATGTGTATATTTATATAAAATAAATTATCAATAAAATATTAAAACAAGTCAATGAATCGATTTTATTTTATTTTACTCGATAATAAAAATATTTTATTTGGAAAAAGAATTTACCTATGTTTATAAATACAATTCACAAATATTTCCGTAATTTTAATCATTATATTGTTTTATCTAATATTTGTCCTCGTTGATATTCTGATGGCTACACATTCAACTTTTCGAATTGATATTCCCAATATTTAAATGTGAACTTGGCCGTTATTTCATACTTTGTTTTCTAATTAATTAGAATGAACTCATAGGCATAGAGCAAACTTTCTTTTTAACTTCCATTTTGGAATTATACGTGTTTTTATTCATCAAGATGATTTAGTAAGGCTATAGTAAACGGGGCATATTATATTAATTAATAAAAATAATTTAAAATAATAATTATAATAATGACTAGCTCAACTACCACTGATAATGACTAGATCCTAATGAGGATATCGCCTTTTTGTTTAAATTTCAATATTACTAGCAATTCACAGTGCCGATAACTATGCTTATTAATTTCATATTTTTACTAGATAGTTGTTGTTCATATCTTGTGTCATTGACTATTCTGTAATTTTCTGGTAACATTGTTAATTTACAGCCGATCTCTCCATCATCCAGTAGTTTGTTAGAAATAATATACAATATGTCAATTTAGATTTCAAGTATGGAAATGTTGAATGAGCATACTCACTTTGTTTTTTCTAATAACATTTGATATGACACATATGTTTTCTTGATAACGTATGAAGACCACAGGGTAAAAACAAGGAATGTCACAAAATATCAATTCCGAGGAGATGTGTTTATAATAAAGTATAGACATTTTTCCACTGAATGGCGATCTTAACTCAATTTTCGATTTTTTTTACTTTCCTTGTTTTTCCCCTGTTGTCTTCATATGTTACTGTAAACCAATCCATCGAACCACCAACATTCTCACAGCCGAAATTTTAGGAACGACGGACGCTAGTACTTATGAAAATGTTATTTTCGGTTTTAGTTACCCACATGCATGATGTTAACACTTCCGTAATTAGCGCAAGGATATTTGAATTAGCGCTAGAAATTCTATTATTGGCTGTATCAGCTCGAGGTGCGGTAGGTTCTGAGACTGAAAATTACTTAAAAAAACTTTTGTAATAATTCAATTTAAATCAAAGCAAAATTGCAGTTATAATGATTGTGAGATTTTAATTATCTGCATACCAAAGACAAAGATTATTAATATTTAATCGTATTTATCGTTTCAATTTTAACAATAAGCATAGATTTCTGTCTAATTTGATAAGTAAACCACAAATAATAAAACCTAGCTTAATATAAATCCAATGGATATTTAAGCTTAAAACAATGTTTTACAAATTGAGAACTTGTTATTAAGCTGAATTTGAAAATTATATTTAGAAAGATAAAATTAACCGAGTATTGATATTTATTTGGGTCAAAAAGATTGTAAAGAAAAGTGGATATTTATTTCCGGGTATAGTTTGACAATTTTTGTTTGTAGTACAAAGTATAATAAAGATAATGAAGAATATACAGCCATTTCTCGGGAAAGTTTATAAAAAGAAGTGATTTTTGACCCGACCCCTTTACTTAACCCGACTTACAGTTACGAATACAAGGTACCTCGTATTTTTACTAAAATATCGGGAATTACGTCTTGTTTTAACACCCAATAACTCCTAAACAGTTGATTTTATTGCGTAATATTATCAAATAAATGGTATTGAATGAAGCATTTTGGATATTATTAAAAAAATTTGTAAAAAAATATTTTTTTTAGTTTCTTCAATTTTTTACCCACTCCGATAAAGTGATACCCCCCTCCAAAGCTCTAATATTAATACATATCATATCAAAAATGTACGCTGGCAGACGGGGTGGATTTTGAGATATAATTTTTATTCTTTTGCTTCTCGAACTTAATATTCACTTATTTAAAGAATTATTGAAGAAAAATTACCTTTATTACTATTTAGGTGCCGAATTTTAGATTTTTAACTTACTTTATTCTAAATTAATAGAAAGTTAACAAGTTTTGAAAAGAATTCATAGATCACACGATTTTACAGGGTGTTTCAAACCACCCTCAACCCGTTTGACATACAAATGACGACATAACATTTATTTTTACAAATTACGACACTTTGAGGTACCCTGTATTCGGTAGAAAAATAAAAAAAATAACAGACAGATTAGATTAAATAGCTGGTTAATCGAAATTTAGGAACCTAACAATAATACCTATAATAATTAATTACCAATATGGGTTTGAGTCATTAGGCCGGAATCAATTGACCAAACATGGTTGGACCGAAACTACTTTAGGTCCAACGATCATCGATCATTGAGCACCATGAAACAAGCCGATCGATTTTGTACAGGGATATCAACAAAATTCTTTCAATTTTTCAACTTCGATTCTCACTTTTTACTTTTCAATCAATTTTCGACAAAGCCTTTTCTACAACTAAAAAGGTATTTTTGAATATTGTCTATCGAAATTTTAAAATAATGTGGAAGACCTGAGTTTACAATGAATCACTCAACATTTGCAGCCACTATGCATGCAATTTTTCAATAAAAATTCTCCAAAGGCAGTGTATTTTCTATACGTATAGGTCATTGGCGCATTTACACTTCATCGGGCCCTAAGGCAGGACCATAATTTCCGGCCCCTAATTTGGGAAAAAATGTTAATTAAAAAACCTGTAAATTCTGTTGTAAATTTATGTAATCGAGTTGAGCATTTTTTTCATGGTAAGTAAAATTTTATTGCCGCAGTTTTCAAGTAATAGATACTATCTGCATTTTTGAACACAATAGGATGTTATATTATTTTAAAGGGTGTATATTTACGAAACAAAGGGCCTAGGTAACAATGTGAATATCTTAAACATAGCGGCCGTGAGCCTCTTGGAAGTGAAAAAATACCATTGGGGCACGTTGTCACAAATTTCACGGGGCACGTTGTCACAGCTGAAAATATGTTTGGAATGTAATGTCTAGAAAAGAATATATTGAGAATCTTCAGATGACTTTAAGGGGAGATATACAATATACATCTCGCATTGTCGAAAATTAAAGTTTCAGTTTTTACATTTTTTAGAAACTTGAGGTCTCAAGAATATTTGGTGACATTTTTTGGATCATTTTTTAATCATTGATGTTTCTATGTAAGTTGAAAAACTTCATGACTTAATCATTGACAAATTTTCTAAAAGCGATTTTCTCGAAACCACGATTTTCAAATCAGTACACAAAATTTCTCGAAAACCATTCAAACGATTACCTTGAATTTTTTATGGTTATTCTGTATACATAATTATCTAGTTTTTGTCGTAGGATTTTTTTTCGATGCTTAGTTTTTTTTTATAGGCAAAATAAGAACCAATTTTTGTATCAAAAATCGCTAGGCTATGTTCAAACGCCTGCCATTTTGTCAAATTAATATTATAGTATCTAGTTTAACAATCCTTTTAGTTTTTTTGTTTCAGATGATTTTTAAAGAAACGCCAATTAATAGGTACCGTTTATGTGGGGTTTTTACGGCGTTCCGAAAAAATACCAAAATTCCGACAATTTTGGAATTTTTTTAATAACAACTTATATTCCTGAATGTATATACTTTTAGATAGAAAAACTCCCGATCCGACATTTCAAATAGTTTCTCATAAAATTGTTAAAAATTTTCTTTTTTTCCAGCTCGTAGGTGTATATCTCCCCTTAAATAATTCTATCTAATGTTAAATAAATATTTTGAATAAAGTAATCGTTAAAATTGACTAAGGATACCAGGAAAATATGTAGAAATTTTGAATTTCTTGTATTATTTTGCACAATAAAATTATTTAATGGAAGATTGTACTTCATTAAATTACAGTATACCATATATAATTAATATTTTTCTTTAACTGAGTTTAGATATCATGTTTCAACTACTGAAATGTGATGTGACAACGTGCCGGTTACGGGGCATGTTGTCACAAGTGACCTTCCCTTTTAAATTGTTAACTAACAGCTATAGCTGTACAATTGAACGAAATCCATTACTATTAAATTGTAGCCAAGGGTTCACTCGAAACGTTGGCATGCCACAGCCTTCTCATATGTTAAGGAAAAAAAATAGAAAAATTGTGAGACCAAATGTGTGACAACAAGCCCCGGCCTACCCTACTATATTCATCTCATTCATTTAATTATAAACTATTTCGATGTATCTTTGCGTCTAGCTCACTCAACAAAGAAAACAACTAAAAAGGACACTCGACCCACGAAACTGTGTTGGATATACAACAGAACACACGTGAAAATCAGCTAGACGTGTGTTTGGTTCAATATGCGGCGGGCCTTAATCAGCTATACCTACGGCATACAAAAAAAAATTAGGAATATATTCTCGAAAGTATATAAATCGGTTATAACGACATCGGTTATAACGACATATCGGTTTTACCGACCTAAATTGAAGGGCTACTTCTAGTGATGAGGTCGAAAAAAAGCGATTTTTTATTAATTTATTTTAACTATATGTACATAAAAGAGTAATTTATAAAGAACATATTTTATATTTTTTCAAAAAAATAATATCATGAATTATATGGTTGCCAGCAGTTTTTCCGAGAAGCTTTAAAAAAAAAGTAACTTTGCGGTGCGTAGCATAACTTATCATAGCGTTATCGGAAATTAAAAAACCAAAGAGATTCTGTTAATAGATCTTCGCAGTTTGTTCGGTACAAGTGACTGACGACCAAAAACGTCTTCGAATTCAAAATTGCTAAGACTTGATTAAAGAGTCGAAAAGTGACGAAAACGTCAAGTATTTGATTGTGATTGGTGGCGAGACGAGGTGTTTTCAATATGATCCGGAAACAAAGCGTCAATGTGCCGAACGTCAAATGCACTTTGAGTGCACATACAAACCGGCCATAAATATCGGAAAGTAGGGAATAGCTAGTTCTATATTTGATTTACTTTAACATATACATAAATTATTGAATTTTTTGCTATATTGTCCTCCTTTTCAGATGGAGAAAACCATTTCAATGGTAACCCGAGCCTTAAATTTAGTTGAAGATCCAAGCATTTTGTTACATCCACCTCGGCAACCATTATCCGATCAGGAATTTAGAACATTTCTCGATTCGGTCGGCCAAATTGTCAATCCGCAGCAGTTGCGTCTCGTCATCTATGCGGGTGGTATCGATCCAAGCTTGCGTCGTGTCGTTTGGAAACATATTCTAAATGTGTATCCTGGAGATATGACAGGACGTGAGCGAATGGATTATATGAAACGTAAAGCGGAGGAGTATAATAAATTAAAGGATACTTGGCGTAAGGCCATACAGAATGGATGTACGGCCGGAGAATTGGCTTACGTTACAAGTATGGTGCGCAAGGATGTTCTTCGGACTGATCGTTTACATCCGTTTTATGCGGGCAATGACGATAATAAAAATATAGCAGCATTATTTAATATTTTAACAACGTACGCTCTGAACCATCCAGCGGTTAGTTATTGTCAAGGGATGTCCGATCTTGCTTCACCTTTATTGGTTACTATGGACAGTGAACCACAAGCGTATATATGTTTTTGTGCTCTAATGTCCAGATTAAGTTCGAATTTTATGTTGGATGGTATTGCCATGACGGAGAAATTCGCCCATTTGGCCGAAGCGTTGCAACATTATGATCCAGAATTCTATGAATATCTAAAAATACAACAAGCAGACGATTTATTGTTCTGCTATCGTTGGCTATTATTGGAAATGAAACGAGAATTTGCCTTCGAAGATGCCCTCCGAATGTTAGAGGTGTTGTGGAGCGCTTTACCTGCTGAAACTCGCACAAAAGATTTACCATTATATGAGAAGCTCTTTGTAATACCGACCATTGAATTGCCGCCACCGAAATCACCGTCAATGATTCGGACGCCTCGCGAAACCGCCTACACAAAATTATGTGCTTTACGGCGACAAAGTTCGGCAGTTTCTTTAACTGGCGTATCACCGAATGCAGTGATTCATGCTGGGAACGCTACGACACCGAAATCATTAGACGCTACAAAACGATTAAATCATAGTTTAGATGAAAATGCAATGCGCGCGAGGCGAAATGGTGTTCATAAAGCTCATCAAAGCTTGGATGAAGCGAAAATGTTAAATTTACTGCAGGAAGTGTCTACAGAGAATGGTATTGCTAAGCAAAATCGCGATGATGACATAAATAAAAATTACCAAAACGATGTAACTGTCAATTCTCGACCGTCGAACCGGTCAATTTTATCACCAACATTATTGGAAGCGGCAAAAAATGTAGAGAATATCAATCGTTCAAGATCGACATCACCCTCTACCGGATCGCCGGCTAAAAACAATGCCAATTACAATGATTGTGATTCCAATGGCGATTCGAAAATGACAAAACCTCAGCGGACCGGCGGGCATTTTAAAGAATTGAAAGAGCGTTTAGCGGCTGCTGGAAAAAAATCGATTTTCTCATCAATTGAAAAACTCGAACAAAACAATGATTTGTCTGCATTTGCAGGACAGAAAAAGGTGGTTAAGAATTTTAATGAATTTTTAAATTTTGCTGCCATTAATCGAGACCGGATTACTGATAAACTATCGTCATCAAATCGTTTATTGTCCATTGGCTCAGTGGATTTGTCCGATAAACCTTTAATTAAATTTACCAAATCTTCATTCGAGGATTCGGATTCATCTAAATTGTCGATTGACGATGGACCAAATCAATTTGAAGTTCGGTCACAATTACAGCTAAATTTGACAAATCAATTAGTTACCAATAATTCATCGCACTTAATTGATGGTAAGAAGAATTTTGTAAAGATATTTTTTCTTATATTTTCTGCACAAATAATTATTAAACGCGAAATTCATTGCCTCCTCCATAATTCGAACGAAGTTCTTAATGAGTTAGAAAGTAGAAACTTTGTATACACATTGGTCTTGTGCCCAAACTGAAGTCATTGAACCATAAAAAGCTACCCCACTACGCATTCTAAATAAGTTTAGAACTTAAAATTCTAGATACAGCATAACGTTGAGCCTAAACTGACAGGAAAATTGAACAAACATGAATTCATGAATTTTTCAACTTTATCCGATTACATGACACATCTTATAAATTGTTACTTAGGTCAGATTTATTTGCGTTCTGCGTTGCATTGCGAATTCTGCAGATACCGAAAGAAATGGTCGTCTAACTGCGCAGGGTCAGGGCTGTACGCTGGATGTATCAAAACATCCAAGCTAAACTTTCACAATCTTTGAGGAGTCATGAAAGATGTGTGTGGTCTGATAGAATACAACGCTTTTTCTGTTAGTCATTTCCGGCCGATTTTTCTGAATACCGTGCTCTAATTTCGTCAGTTGTTGATAGTAGAGATCAGAATCAGTCGTTTGGCCAGGCGGAAGCAGCTCATCCCACTAAACACACCCTTGGCGTCAATCCTGGCTTTCTTACCGTTTGAAAAGCTTCACTTCGCTTCCACCACGATCCTTTCTGCCCATTATTGTCGTACGTGATCCATTTTCCCGAAAAGGTTCGATTTCGTTTCGTTTCAGTAATGATTCGCGGATGGAAATTCGATTCATTCAATTTTTCACAGTTAAATCATGTGGTACCCATACTTCGAGGTTTTTTTTGTATCCACCCTTCTCCAAGTGGTTTAAAACTGTTTGATTTTGAATGTTATGCCTGCTTATGTGTCGGTTTTGCTCAATTTTCCCCAATATTTGATCGATTTTTTGGTTAGAGATGTGAATCTGCACATCATATCCGTGTCCGAGAGCTGCCTAGATGATTCCGTTGCGAGTAAAGCAATAAATATTCACGGTTATAAAAGTTACAGACAAGACAGACCCTCCCGTGGGGGTTGTGTGATTATATATATCCGGAAACACTTACGTGCCCGCGTGGTAAGCAGACCTAATACTCCTGGATGTGAGTTTTTATTTATCGAGGTTTCAGTATATAACTGTGTCTACTTATCTCCTCCTGTTATTACTCAAAGGATTATTCCCCTGAGATATTTGCTTTCGCAATTTGGAGACAGATATGATAATATAATTTTAATGGGAGGTTTTAACTTGAACATCCTGAGTAATGATTCAACAGTTGCTCACTTTAAAGATTTGTTAAGTTTTTTTTGGTATGTACGTTATTAATGAATCAATCCCTACTCAATCACTACTACTACCTCGGCCACGCTGCCGTGGAATTTTATCCTCGAACCATTCCTGGAATTTCTCAACACGACCTAATATACTGCTCCTACAATATAAATATGCCATCTAATAGGAGTCAGTTTGTTGGCTTTCGAAATTTTAAGAATATTGATCAAACTAAACTACTTGGTGATACTTGCAGACTTCCCTGGCATAATATATTTTCAATGGTTTGTGTTGATGATCAACTTCAGTTTTTTTTTCTTGTTCCTAAGAGTGCTAACCCCTCTGTCATCGCAGATTTTCGTCCTATAAGTATTCTTCTCAAACTGTCTGCTTAAATACTGGCATGTCTGGCATACCTTACCAGTCAGATCTGGCGTTCCTCAGGGATCTATTCTAGGTCCGCTGTTATTCTGCATATTTATAAATGACTTGCCATCAGTCCTGAGGCATTGCAATGTGCATATGTACGCTGATGATGTACAACTGTATTGCCACTTTTCTGTTGCCGATGTTGAGTCCCTTGTTTCACGTATTAACTCTGATTTACAGTCGATTTCTACATGGGTTTGTTCAAATCACCTCACACTCAATGTAGGCAAGGCTCAAGCTATTTTTATTTATAAACGAAATATCAGTACGGATAATTTTCCCTCTCTAATTCTGAATAATTCTATAATACCATTTATGACTAAGGTTAGAAATCTTAGCATGATAATGAACCAAACCTTAACCTGGAAGGATCACTTCAAAAAAATGAGTCAGCGAGTTTATTTAACTTTGCGCAAGTTTTGGAAATTTATTTCGATTATATCCTTTGGCACAAGGCGTAAACTTCTCATTTCTTTATTAGTCCCTATCTTTTTAGATGTGGATATTATATTATTCCCTCTTGATTCTCACTGTAGCTCCAAAGTTAATGTTATTTTTAACTCCTGTCTCAGGTTCATTTCAGTGGCGCCAATTCAAGAAA
>JANTOP010039414.1:0-10796 GCA_027564815.1 Symmerus nobilis | reverse complement strand
TTGGAATCGTGCCCGCCATAATAAAAAAATGGGTTTGAGGAAAACGAGTTTAAAATTCTTCGTATATTCTCGAAGACCACAAGAAAATCGAATAAGCGGTTTAGAAGTTATTAGCGTTGGAACAAGTTGCAAATTCCGATACTTCGAATTCTGAACAAATTCTGAAATTTTTATCAAAATCGAAAGTGGTCGGTACAAAAATCACCTTTTTTTGTTCACTTTGGCGTGAAAGTCTATAATACCAATATCTGAAGTCGACGTACCTTGCGTATGTTAAATGTTTATTAAGCCAAATTTAAGCAAATATTAAACTTAATTTTAGTAATTTCGTTAAATTTAGAAAACGAGCAACTAAATCACAATAAAAAAAACTGTTTTTCATGCAAATTCTAAATTTTATAACCATTCTTTCTAACATTATCTCATGATTATTATTACTGAAAATACTTAATTGATAACGAAATATTTTCCATGAATAGAATTATCTTAAGGAAAATCATAATAAATTTCTATTGAAAGTTGGTAGCTTAATCTGTAAAAATAATAAAATATAATATTAAGAAAATAGATCATAGAAACAGCTGAGCATTTACGGAAATTCCTTAAAAGTCTAATAACAATAATTGTACACAATAAATAATTCGCAGAGGCGTATAGTAAGTTTTAACAGACAGACTTACAATTTTGTGTTGAAATGTGGAAACTAATCGTCAAAATTTAATAATTAGTGATCTATGAAAAATAATTATACAAATCTATTACTAATTATTTCCTTATTTATAATTTATATACAATTTTGAATTATTTAGCCACAATACTCTATTGTTAGTTTGAACAAACTATACAGCTTACAATACTAAATAAATCAATTAAAAGTAATCACTCCATTTATGTAATTATTAAAACTATGCGTTGTTTTTACTATTATACAATAAATAAATGATTTAATTACTATTAATGAATATTGAATATTTTTTTCCAAACAACATTTTTGTTGAAGCATTAAAAACATTGTCCGCGTGTTAAATGAATAAAATGTTTAATTAATTTAACATTTTTCTCATTGTGAATGCAGTTTTATTGAATTAATCAAATCCATAATTATAAAATACTGTACGATTAAATCTATAGAAAGAATGACGGCAACAAACATATCACCACATTGGCATACATAACATATGCCGCTGAATATATTTTTTTAACCATTTAATTGTGTGTGATAAGGGAAAGGGGGGTGAATGCAACATTATATTTTATTTAATATTATGAGTGAACAAATTATCCAATTTACTCCTAATTTCTTTAAGCAGTTAATATGATGCCAATAGGTACTTACCTGTAAAAAATATTGTTGGGGCACATAACAATGTGTATCTATGCCATACAACATCGATAGTGTTTAATTGAGTGTGAAAAATTACAAATAGTTGTTAGAGAATATTTTATATTTTATGACCATAATACTATTATATAGATGGCTAAAAGATGCAGGGAAATTTGTTACCATTATAAAATGGAAAACGCTAAGTGTGGTAGAATTATGGCAGTTGCATGTATAGTACTCGCCTTTTTTGTATATTTCACTAATTATATTCTGTATACATTACCGCCTCATGTTTAATCGTTAATAAAGTCAATTAAATGGCAAAACATTTCACATTTTACATTACGCATTGCAAAAGACCATCCAATATTATATATTTCTGTATTTATTTTTAAATATTCATGTATTACATTATTAAACGGTACGCTGAAAAGTAGTGTATCTAATGCAGAGCATATGTACTGCACATTATCTTCCATATATTTTCTCATTTTCCTGAAATAATCTATTTCAAGTATAATATTAGAGTTTTCCTATTAACCAACATTATTTAGGAAACCATTCTATTACTTTTTGTCCACCCTCTAGTATCTTCAATATGATAAATATAATTTAAATGAACTGAATAGTTGTTTAATTTATATAAATATCATATTATGTATGACCATTAAAATAATTATAGTAATTAATGCATTTTATGTTTATTTAATAAAGTGTTTTTGAAGTCGGCAACTATTAAATGATCGGAATAAATTAGAATTAGAAGAACAATGAAATTAAGAATAAAAAAAAATGGTCACGTTTTGACATTAGATTTTATTAGAAACGAATACCAAATTGCTTTTTCTTGTCACATAAAATATTTATTTGTCAATAAATTAATTCGATCATAAATCGATTTTATTTTAATTGGTGAGCACAAATACTAATGTAAAGAGGTAATTGCTTCGTAATTTTTTACATTAACTAAATCAGTCATTAAATTCATAATACGGGTAGAGGAATAAGAGAAATCTTAACAAGGAAGTAAAACAGAGTTTTTTACTTGTACCTGTGTATGAACAATTTTATCTTAATTAAATCACATTAGTACAACATTCTACTTTACAAATTGTTTTTTTTTTAGATAGATAAAGATATGCATTATATTTAACAATTTTAAGTTGATATTTAAAAATAAACAAAAATATTGTATATATAGAGAGGTTTGCCTCCTCATCAATTATTTCAAAATTGTAATTCATCATGGAACTGTCTGAATTTTTGTTGTATTATAGACATTTATTGTGCATATATAATATATTAAATGCAGTAGCTGTTATACGTCTGTTTTATATGGAACATCTAAAATATTTATAAAATTTTATGTTTATTTTTAATTTACTAATGGACACCCTGACGGAGAAAATCAAAAATCATTGTATTGTTGATACTACTATTTAAAAATAACATACATTATTATTATTATTAATATTTTTTTGATTTAAGATTTTTTTTTTAAATATAATGGAATATTTACCTTGGCAATGAATAGAAACAAATGTTTTATTGGGTATGTTGACTTTTTTAATTTAGACTACTACTTGCTTTTCTAAGATTTATGACTATCGGTAAAAATTATCACAATTACATTACTAACCCAATGTATTTAATAATATACATACTTAATTACTATTTAACCAAAACATAAAGAACAGCAACATCAGGACAACAATCTAAAATATTGTTTTCAACCTAATACCCTAATACTGACTTAAACATATTCATTAAATGTATACAATTAATCAAAATGTCATTTATTAACTATAAAGAGGCTTAATTACAGCTACATATAATCCATAACATTTGGTCGGCATGCGTTTAGTATTTTATTTGGAATGGGTTTTTAAAATTGTTATAAAATAGTAAAGTGCATCCATACAGAAATTAATGTGTGTATTATATAATATCAAAATTTATAATAGTTAATTTGACACCGTATGTAAGAAATCGTAAATTGTTTTGCCGAGATGGCAGTTAAGTTAAGTCTTTTTAATCTCTTTTTAACTTAATTAGATATTCGAATTTCAGCTATGATATTAAGTAGTATAATTATAATTTCTTTCCGAAAGTTGTCCTATCAATCATCGAAAACTAAAATATGGGGAATAAAATTATAATTATTATTTGAAATTGTGGCAAGTGATTTTTTTCAAAAATTCAATAATCTATTTGGAAGGGTTTGAAAAAATTAGTTTTCATTATTTTCAGGAAGTTAACTTGTCCTACTTACAATATAAACGGCTCATATCATAATTATATGTATAAGAAATAATAAACAGTGATTAATAGTCGGAGTGAAGTTTTAAACAATTAAAAATTATGTTAAAAATCGATGAAAGTAAAATGTTGTTCTATTAGTGGTTTTTATGTATTTCCGCTGTTTTTTTGCTTTAAAAACGTATTTATTCCATAAGGGAACAATTATTTACATCAATCAAAACATTTTCCTTCGTTAGCGACTACTTTTTCCCATTTTTCTGGCAACAAGTAGATTCCACGACGAAAGAATAACCGCTCTTATGAAGCAAGCCATGAATCAATCCATTAACGCACTTCTTCATAATTAGAAAAGTCAGTATCTTCTAGCGCGTGTTCCATTAACCGGAACAGGTGATAATCCGATGGAGCCACATCTGGAGAATATGCTGGGTGTGGAAGGACTTTCCATTCAAGCTCAAACAATGTTTCTTTCACAACGTTTGCAACATGGGCCGAGCTTTGTCATTTAAATGAATAACTTTACGTCGATTGCTTGCAATTGCTAGCCGTTTATGAAGCAATTCATCATTTAATCTGTTTAATTGTTGTTGATAACGTATGTCGGTGACTGTTTCTCCCGGTTCACCAGCTCATAATAAACGACACCAAATCCCCAACAAATACAAGAGCATTGCTTTGTGGCCGCGAATATTTCTTTTTGGGGTCGATTTTGATGGTTGGCCGCGGTCAACCGATGATGTTTGTCTATTTTTCGCCACTAGTCACAATTCGCCACAACAAACTATTTTTTTTTTTTGTTTAGCAAGCAAGGAATTCGCAATACTTAAACGGTTCACAATTGCATTTTCTGTTAATTCATGTGGCAACCATTTTCTTTTCTTTTGGATCTTTCCCATAGCGTGTAAGTAGCAAGAAATTGTTGTTTTAGCAACATTGAAAAATTGTGCTAATTCTTTGAGAGTTTGGGCTGAATTTCCGTCCAATAATTCTTGCAATTCGAAGTCCTAAACTTTTTGTGGCCCTCCACTGCGTTCTCTATCTTTCATATTGAAATCGCCACTTTTGAAGCATCTACTAAACCATTCTCTGTACGTTGTTTCTGAAGGAACACAATCACCATAAGCTTTTACAGAGTAATTTATGAGCTTCTGCTACTCTTTTTTTTCAAATCAATGTAATGAAGAATCAAAGTATAGGTATATATCGAAAGACACCTTATCGCGATCAGTATCGTGCGGTCAACATCTCCATAAGTAGTTTATGGCTCCTTAAACAAAAATGCTGTATGCTTTATTCAAGAGAGCATTACTCAGTGCTACTAGTTACTAGAGTTCATTCCGAATATTTTCCTCGGCCGAAAGGAAATGTAAAAATGCAGAAAGTTGCTGTAAAAGTTAGATAAAAATACAAAAATTAAATATCTGGGAAAAGTTGAAATTTATCTAAGAAAAATCACAACTTCCTAAAAAAGCTCATATCGAAAAATTTGAATATCGGACATCGCCACATTTGATCCGGATTTCCCGATAATTTTCTTCGGATCCAGAAAAATGTAATGATGCAGAAAGTTTATAAATTACTTGAGGAAAAATACAAAAATAGCAAAACTAAACTTTTCGTACCAATGCTCTTCAAGAGCTTAAAAGCTTCCAGAAAGCTTTATTTTCCGAATCTTATTTTTACGCCTTAAAATCTATTTTCTATCCAAATATTGAGCCTTTAACGGAATTTCAAATTTTACCCAAAAAAGCTTAAAAATTCTCGAAAGCTAATTCAAAGCATATATTTATGTAAAATTTCAGGCCGATAGCTGAATTTTGTATGAAAGAGTAAACAAGGACAATGAATGCCTTTATGATAATTTGTTTTCATTTCAATTCAATTCATTAAAGCTTTTAAAGCGATTTTAATTTTCACGGAGCTTTTTATCGAAAATTTCCGATTTGATTTAAATTTATTTATCGGTAGATAAAATCAATTTGACAAAGAATAAAATAATAATTGAATTAAAATCTTTGGATAAGCTTTTGAAAGTTTCTTAAACCTTTCTCATACGATTTTAAATTTCAATGACGTTAAGTTATTGGGATGGAAAGTAAATTGTAAAACGTATAAATTTAAAATCGAAATGTAAAAATTTCTTACAGTTTTTTGTTTTCCACAGAATTTTTCCATGAAATATTTTCAATTTCGTGTGAAGTGTTCAAAAAGTCTTATTTTAATTTAAAAATCCCATTTTTATGGGCAAATTTTTTCGGGGTATGGAATAATAATTCTAATGTTTACCATTAGTTTAAATTAATCACAATCTCCTGAGGATCAGGGAGAAATAAAGATGAAATAATCAGGCTGACACTTGTATAAAGGACAGGCACGTATACAATTATACATTTTATTGAAACAAGTATCTGGATACAAAATATTTGTATGTATATTTATATTCAAATATGATACACGGTATTCGTCATCATTATCACCATGTTAGAGTTGTAATTATTGATATTAAATTTCGAACAGTTTTGACATATTAAGATATTTTGAATAAGATTTCTTAGATTTATTATTTGCAAATTTTAATCTTGATAAGTAATTATATTAGGATGCCCATAAATGGATTGAACATTTTTAATTTATGTTAAATTAATATTCAAATGTATCTCTGAACTAACCTAATTGGTCTCCTTATTAAATTATAATACGATAAAAGGAACAAGGGGAAAAAAATATTCTCTTCAACTTGAAATATTTAAATCTAAATTATGAAATAATTTAGCATCCACAATCCAGATGGTGGTAAATGTTTGGAGAAAAAAAAACGAAATAAATTTATTCATATTTAATAACCCATATAATCCAACAGCTTTATAAAATAATCAAAAAAAAATAAATATTATACACGCATTTCTACACTACATAAAAGATTTCTTTTCATAATGATCCATGTCAATGATATACTGTTTATTGTAGTGTAATGTATTGTCGGCATATTCAAAATATGAAAGAAAAATTATATGAAAAAGTCACAGTACTTCTCTTCGGTACAATACATATAATACACTTTTATTAACTTCTTTTTTTTCTGTTCATTTTATTATTTGATTTTTTTTTCTATTTTTATTATAATTTAATTAAGGAGAAAAATTGAAAAAAGAAAAATAATAAAAAGAAACGTATTCGTATGTTTGTTGAAATAGAAAATTAATGAATGAGCTTTTGTATGATTTATTCATTTTAATAAATTCAATGTTTTTATTAAAGTAATAATTGTTATTTATGATGCATTTGTATCATTATATAGATTTTCCCTTGTAATTTAACCATTTTACTCACAATTGAATTGTTTGTTTTATTATGAATTTATTTATGAATATACCATAGAAGCATAACCGGGCGGTATAATTCTGTTTGTTTGCATTCATATTCTACTATTTAACATTAGCAAACAATTTTAAAACAGTATAAACTATTGTATTGGAGCTTATTTAGTAGCAATACTCTTCGATAAAAATCACCTTTTAAAATATCATATAAATGGCCTAGGAAACTTTAAAACCATTGCAAATACGACTTACTGTTTCACAACTTTTTGAAGTGGAAACGAAGTCCTCCAATCGTTGGTCAAACATACTTAATCTCATCAGTTTATAAATTTAATAATATTGTATTATTTTGATTTATACATGTTTGAATTTTGCATATATAAATAATGATTTAAAACTTGAAAATCTCCTCATATAAGGTGTTCTTTATGATCAGATATGTGCCTATTTTCTTTCAAAGTCCTCTGAATTATTATGTCTTTATAAAGTAATGCAGGTGTCCAACATTGTTATCAAATCTTAGATCTTTTAGGTCAGGAGTCGGGAACCGTTGTTGAGTTAGGATCAAAATTAACGAAAATAAATAAGAAGGGTCAGTGAAATTTTCATTTTAAAGGAAAAGTTAATAAAAATTAAGATACGAAAATGAAATTTAGACAATATATAGATTCTAGATTGAGAGAAAAGCGGAGACATTTCATTAATGGGCTAAATCCGCTAAGTCCTTCCCTCCTGAAGGGGAGCTAGAAATATTTCAATCGTAATGTCTCGTAAAGTACCGGTTATAACCAAATATTTTATATAAAAACAAATATTGGAATGGAGGAGATGGAAAAAGGTGCCAACAAAATGATGCCTCTCAAATCCAGCTAACCCGAAATTGTCGTTGAAAATTTCCGTGGGAAAATTAAAGCCGCAAGAGTATTTTAAATTTTGGTTTAAATTTAGTTTATTTAAAATTTTTTTTAACATCCATTTTCTATCCTAATAATTAAACGTCATTCAATATTAAAATTATCTGAAACGGGCGTTAAGATTCTTCCAAAAGCTTATCCAAAGCTTATATTTAAATTTATTTCATTCATTATCAAATCTATTTTATCTCCCAATGAATAAACTTAAATTAAATCGGAAACTTTCGATAAAAGCTTTGTGGAAAATTAGAATCTCTACGAAAGCTTTCGAGATTTTTGAAGAATTTTTTTGTAGGAAAATAAAAATTTTCGTGAACTTAACAATATCTGGATAGAAGAGATTTTAAAACGAATTAAATTAAGAACATTCGAAACTTAAAGCTTTCTTTGAGCTTACAATGGGTTGAGAAAGCTTCTACCGAGAATATCATATTTTATCTAAATTTAGTGAATCGAATAAAAATTATATTCCAAATTATATAAATAATTTTAAGCTTTCAATGAACTTTCGAGATTTTTGGAAGCTTTATTTCAGAAAAAGTTTAAATTTTGTTATAGGTACGTTATGTCGATAGAAAATAGATTTTTAAACGAATAAAAGTGGAATTCGAAATTTAGAGCTTTCGTTGCGCTTTTAGTGGTTTTGGACAAACTTTCTGCGAACATTCCATAGTTCATTTAAATTTAATGAATCGGATGAAAATTCGATCCCAAATTATACATATATTTAAAATGACATTTTAATTTAAAGCTTTCAATGGGCTTTCGAGTTTTTTGAAGCTTTATTTTAGAAAAAGTTGAAATTTTGTTAAATGGCCGTATCGGAAAATAAAGCTTTCTGGGAGCTTTTAAGTTTTTGCCGAGCTTTTGTAGGCAAAGTTTAGTTTTTAAATTTTTGTATTTTTCCTTTACTATTTTATAAACTTTCTGCATCATAATATTTTTTTTGAACCAAAGAAAATTATCGCGAAATCCGAATCAAATGTCGCGATGTCTGTCCGGTGTTCAATTTTTTCGACCCTTTCCGAATTTTTATTTTTCTTAGATGAATTTCATCTTTTCCCTTTCCACTCCCATTAAATTGGGGTGAAAACTCTTAAAGTGAAGATTTATATTCCAAAGATGCCGTTCTACAGAATTTTGCATAAATTGATACCGATCAATTAATTAACAATAAAAGCATAAACGATTATATAGGGTAATATATAATTGGATTCATGTCAATTGTAATTTTTGTACGTTTATATATTATATACTCTCTATTCGGTACACAAGTGGGTCACTTGAAATTATCAAACGGGTCACTCGGTGACCCGTGGGTTATAGGTTGCCGACGCTTGTTCTAGGCTATTTTATTTTCTATTTTCTAGAAAATACTAATTATAATATTATAAAACTATAAGAAACGTATGTATACAAACCATATAAAAAATAAAAACATTAATGATTAGTTGCGGTGAAATGGAAACAAGGAGATCAAGTGGAATTAAAAAGTGTTGTAACAACAAATTATTTTATACATAATATAAATACTTACGATGTGAAATAAACCCTCTACAATAGGGTTTTATATCATAATACTGATAATGCTGATGTATTCAAGAATTTGTATTAATTTTCATCTTTGTACCATCTAACTTCAGATGAAACCCTTTAATTCTGTATTTTCACTTCCTATAAAACTTTCAAACATCCTATAAAAGAGAGTAGGCTTCAATATAAATAGAATAATTTTATTAATATATGAAACCCAACGCCAGATGGTTAGAAAGATTCATCTTTCAATAATAAGAAAAATATGAAAGAAAATGGTAATTGATATGATTTAGTGAAAACATTGAATTGTTTATTTCCTTATTGCAAGTGTTGTACGAGTATATGTATGTATATACTACATACTCTTCAACCACACATTGTGATTGATTGAATGAAGTTTTTCAATCAAAACTTTCCTTATGCTCAGAAAATATTCAATTTTCTGAATATAAATTAAAACGTAGCAAATATACATGTCATTTAGTATACAAATCTACTAAATAGATATAACTTGTTTGAACTGTAAAATTATTAATTATTGAACTAAAAAATAAGACGAATTTGTAACATTAATCATTCCTTACACTGAAATAACACCCATTTTGTTGGGATTCATTTAATCATATTTGGGTCTTTTATTCAGCGAAACTGCTAAGTCATAATAATATGTCGAATATAGGACTATTCGTCTAAATATAATATTAAATGCTTCAATTTGGCTTCTTAATGCTTAAAATATGCATCTATAAAAAATTATCGTTAAAATGTTTAGTATTATGAACTAAGAAAGGATTATAAAATATTTCATCCAGTCTTGATTTACTTGAACTTCATGGAAAACTCTGTGGATATCGCTTAATATTTAAGGGTGCATCAATGAAGTTTTGCGATATTCAACAAACTTCGTGTATTGCCATCGTTTACATGCATGTAGGGCCCAACGGAAGCGTATAGGAATTTTAGTAAATATAACTCCTTGATTACTGTATCATGTGATCAAGATTTTTTATCATAATGTTCTATTATTTAATTTCTGATTAATTATTGGAATCCGATTTTCAACAAATATCATAGAAATACCTATGTTTTTTAAGGGGGTAACTCCGCCGTATTTTGTACAAACATATAGGTATAATTATTTTTAAATATACAGAGCGGCTCGTACCTGCAGGTTCCAACGTCGGGAGATGGTAGGGAATGAGGAGATATGAAAAAGTAAATTCGTATCGGAGGTGCTAAAAGGGGTTTAGTGAATATGCCAAGAAAGGTAGGATATAGGGGTAAGATATCGAAATTCATCATATGTGATGTTCCATATGAAAAGGGACCTTATCTTCCCAAACCAAATTTTCAGTACAGCTAGAAATAAGCATTTGGGCAAATTTTATCGTTTTTCATGTTTAGGTTGATTACACTGCCCAGACATATCCTGAACATTAT
>JANTOP010039403.1:0-10797 GCA_027564815.1 Symmerus nobilis | reverse complement strand
TATGGGAACTTTCTGAAAGAGGGGTTTGAGGGGGTTAATACCTATGAGTCAAATATTGATCTTGGAAAAATAGTTAGAGTCGATAATAGATTCGGACGCAGCCAGACCACCCACCTAGAAGTTTTAAAGCAAAAACTGATTTTTTCCGCGTGTAGACCCACCTTTAAAGGCTTCAAGCGACCTCTAAAATACAATTTTTTAAACTTTTTTTTAACACATCTTTTTCTAAGAGGAAAAGGCACAAAAAAATGTGGTAAGCGTTTTATAATTCAAAAGAAAATTATTTTGGGATGCCCTAAGGCCCAGGCCTGAACGGTTATATAGAAGACGTGGTCTTGCCTGCTGAAAACTGTCCGACATGATAACTCGAGTTTGAAGCATCTGAAAAAAAAATACGGGATTTTACTTAAAATATAGAATTGTAATTTTGGTCCGTACTACAAACTTTCACATCTGACAAAAAAAAATTGCGGATTTTTGAATTGTTCGCCCTTTTTACAACTTCAATTGCTAAAAAATATGGTTAAGTATTAATGAATATTTACAATTGTAGTGCCTGCTGAAATGACACATTTATAGGATAATCCCTGAAAATTTGGACCCAATCGGTTGAATAGTTTTTTCTAAATCGTGTCGGCCAGGTCAAAAAACGTAGTACGATAATACGCCAGGTGTGTATTGAATTTTGGATGAAACGAGTATAATAACAAGATTTGTCTTAATTTTCTTAAATTTAATTGGTTTTAGATAGATTAAGACACCGGCATCAGTTACAAAAAGAATAAACTCGATTTTTCTTTTTTTACGTTTTATTAAACTACAACTATTGAACATGAACATTTTAAGCCATTAAACATAAATTTTGGAGTGGGTTAAAAAAAATATTAAAAAAGAGTGTCTACATTTTTCGATAGTAAAACAACTAAACGCGGAACTTAAAAACCTCTCCTGAAAAACAATGTTTTTGTATGTTTAGGTATAATTTACAGACCAATCGGAATAATTTTTTTTTTAATTTGAGGAATGTATGCTGTACACTTAAGCGAGAGCATTTGTTGATAGAAATTATACATTTTTTTCTAATGCACTTTTAATCCCGACATAACCAATTTGATAGTATATTTTATCTAAGATTTATTGGGACACCCGCCATATATAATTCAGCCATATAACTATGGTAGCCAGTAAAGAAAAATTTTAATTCCAGCCAAAAAGCTTTCATCATTAAATACAGATCGCCTCATCTTAAGAATTATATTTTCCTCTTAGAGAAAATCTGAAAGTTGTTGGTGCAAATCCGATTAATTTATGGCTGACTGGGTTACACAATTATTTATTACATGGCCTGATAAAGGAAAAAATCCGATATAATTAGCTGATAAATTCATTTTCTTTTTATATCGAACATTTGGTTCATCGGAAAATAATAACAAATTTTGAAATGTAAAATTCTCAAATTATCAACCAAGAAATGATAATGTAATTTTATTATTTTTTAAATTACATTTCTAACCGGTTACAATTTCATCGCCATAATGTATCATAGGGTTTTATCCTAAGGCCGCAATTTTAAATTTAAAGGTATAATAGAACCAGGAAAAATAAATTTACTACAACTTACACTTTGAAATATTGACTCAGGAGGGCCAAACCTCATTCCTGGCAACTGAATGGTTTGGTTTTGGAAGATAAGGTCCCTTTTCATATGGAACATCACATATAAATTTAATGTGATCCAATAAAAATGACACAAAAAAACGCATTAAAAAAACCGCACAAACGAAGTCTCTCTGTAATTCTGTTAAATAGTTTCTCTAAAACGTAAATTCAAATAGAAAGATAGATTTTCTCAATGGCTTTTCCAAGCAGTGGTACGTAATAAAATATCTTATTAAAACAAAATAACATAAAGAATACAAATAAACATTTTCCTTATTTTATTGCAATGCACAAAAGAAAATAACTTTCATTGGTTCAAGGATTGTTCATTCAATATTACTAAACACTATACAGGGTGATTTATTCCGGTAGGGTCAAACGTACGAAGGTGATAGGGAATAATAAGATATGAAAAAAATCGTCCCCCAGCGGGTCCAAAATTCCTTGTTTTTCGAGATATTGAACGCTAGAAATGTTTCTGATAAATTTCGGCATCTCACCTCTCTATCTCCTATATCTCCTACAATTTATGATATTAGGCTTGATTAAAGACTCGTTCAAAAAGTAGATAAATTTCCTTTTTAATGACGTATAACATTTTTTATGTGACAGAAGATGTGGCACTGCTGGCTACTTTTAGATTGTATACCTATTAATAATATTATATGAGATTACATATTTCGAATTATATGATATGCCGAGCCGAGTCAATCGTCAATTTATTTGATATGTATTACATGTTATTTATCAATACCTTAATTTTTATCTCTAATTCTAACGGTACATAGTGTCCTTATCTAAAATTTGTCAATTATACAATTCAAATAATATGTAGGTACTTATCTATTTATTAATATGATTAAATACATTTCATTTTATTTCTTCTGGGAAAAGTTACAATATATAAAAATAAACCCAGATAATTATTACAAAGTTTTGTGTTTTTATATTAAAAATAGAATAAATAATGATAGGGAGTAGGTTGAAGGTGCTTAACTAACAATAAGTTGGACGGGGTAGGATTGTTTATTAAGATAAATTACATAATTTTCTTAATACTACTTTACAATTTTATTATTAATTAATTATAGTATTGGCTACTGGATAATGATGAATACCAGGGTCCTACTATTCACCGATCGGGAGGATCTCTGGTGATATAAGATTATCCATTGGCTAGTATCATATAATTCTACATTCTCCAGCATGTTGCGTAAATGGTGCGGGCATTTCAGTGAAAAGACGTAATCGGAAAGAGATAAATATATAGTACAGACCCCTCCGCTAAGATCTGTAGGTCGAGGGGAAACGGCACAGTTTATTCTATGTATCTACTTCCTATTTTATTGGAATTACGATAACTAAAAATCTGCAAAATTGAATTTGGCATATATGGAATAAATGATATTTAAAAGGGAGTTTAGTTTATTCAACTACATACCTACATAGGTAATTATATTACAGAATATATATGAAAATTCTCTTTAATATCTGTAATAAATCAACCTGTTATAAATCGTTTTCCAATACCCTCTTTATTCTCAATAATTCCGCATTATTTTTCAATTAATTATTATGAGAATAATGCAATTTCTGCCAGACAAATATAGAATATTTATGAATTTGTTTGAAAGAAATCTTGAAAAATATTTCCAATGAAATGCAGCAAACAGTTCTCACCTTGGCTATAATCGGCATACAGTGGGTGTTTCGTGGCCCATCTAGATTTTTTCAAATAACTCACAACTCACAAATTCTACCGAACAAACGGATTCATAACGTACGCATATGAAGCTTTTAAACAATTAGCACATATTTTAAAAATAGCTATTTTATTACCTGTTAATATAAAAATTTAAATTTATAAGAAAATATAGTCATTGTATTGCAGATATTGTATAAAGTCAAGGGGCATAATGCTACTCCACTACCTACTTTAAATATTTGCTTGAACTGTTTTCCAATAAACAATTACTCTTCTCATAATTAATATTTTTGTGTAATTTAAGGAAGCTTAATGCATGCAAGAAAACACGAACAGTCAATGTCGAGTGAAATTAACCATCCGTATAAAGAAAGGACTAAACCATATTAAGAATGTAAAGTACTGCCGTACTACAATCTGTATGAAAATATCCTAATTCCCCAATGGCACTCTGAGTACATTTGATATTGCCATTAATTAACTTTCCCTTATCACATTGTCATAAAATATGTACTTGGTAGGTAGATCATGTGAAAATTGAAGAATACATAATTGGAAATAATAAAATTTCAATGTTAGATTATGGGTAACTAAAAAACACAATTTATGTCAAAATATATTTAGTTCAGAACCTGACTTTATAAATAGGAAATTACCATTTTTATATAATAGAAGGTCGGTAAGTTTTTCCATTTCCCATTTATAAAATTGTAAGAAATCTTATCCAAATCGAATAATAAATTCCCTCCAGTATATATGAGATTATATTTCATGTCCTTTACATAAGTATATTTTTAGAATATAAGTTACGATGTTTGGTGCCTTCAAAATTACAGTATATTCATTGATGGTGAAATAGGATATTTCACTAAATATGAAACATGATGGTGAAGGGAAAGCCACCAAATTAATGCTTAAAATCAACAATAGATGATATCCATCCGAAATTATGCAAATGCAATTATCAAAATAGAAAGTAAGTCTGATTTTTCCTTTAAATCCTTTCATACCTTCAAATCGAGAACTAATTTATAATTCAAAGTACATAACCTCCGGGTACCTTTGTTGAATTAGTAAGTGTAAGTTATGACCTTCTTGCCAATATATAATTACATTTTCCTCAACTTTTGATATCACTATCAAACGTAGGAAATAATAATGTTTAACGTTCTCTGCAAGATTTCTTAAGATATTTGGTTACATTGCTGTAGGCAATAAATCTACCGAGAAACGATATATAAAATTTTATAGCTTATGAAAATCATACATCACGTCAGATTAAATAGGATCAGAAAGGAAATATTTGGAACTAGACTATTAGACTATTTTGTTAAAACTTCATAATACTACATAATAAGAATAGAAAATTATGAAATTTTGATAAATCAGCATCAAAAAAAGCTTTTGATGAAATAAAATATATTATTACGTTTCCATACTGGTATTTAGATTCTTTTTAAAATATTTTAATTAAATTCGATTAATAATATTGTAACTAATTTAAGGGAAAAGTTTAGAAATTAATTTATCAATTTAACTTTCTAATATACCTTCAAATATTTCTTAAACTTTTCGTTCGTTACCTATACCCTTTACACATAGGAAGAACTTTGAAAATGTCTTAGCTATTTTTTTCAACAATGTTGTTATCTGCAAACGATAAAAAATCGTATATACCTAATACCGTTTTATATTTACGTGTTTTATTTTTCTTTTCAAGTTGAATGTTTGCAAACTTCTCAGAATTGATGTTTGTTTGTACACTTAAGGTTTGTAGGTACATAATGGAGTGTTTTCAATAGATAACATTTCGAGAGAACGAATGACTGGAAATTAGTTGGAAATTAACTAACATTATCTTGATTTAATTACCAAGTATTAATCAATACCAGCAATAGAATAGAATAGATAGGAAAATCCTTTTATAGTATAGTAAATAGAAATAATGTTATTTCCATATAACTAAAGATCACATACAAGAAAAAAAAAATTGTCCCATTTTTAAATTTCAATCCATATAAGTATCGAGTTCGGAAACCATTTGACATCCAAAACTTTACTTTTCAACTTCTCAATAATATTATTGATTATTGCTGATCAGTAAGATTCATTATTTTGATGAAAGGTATATTTCCTAATCGGAGATAATCCGGATTTCAAATATCAATAATATTTGGAATGTATAATTTGTGTACGTATTTGTATTTCCTATTAAAATATCCTGATGCTGATATGTTTCGCTCTGTTTCATAATTTTATCGGAAAAAGGACGGATCAAATCTTTAACATAAAATAATATTTACATCGGAGATGGTTAATGTACCAGACGATTTTAGGCTACAGTTTAATCAATTTACCACATAAATTTTATCTAGCAGAATAATATTATGAAAATTAAAATAAAATCGATTTATTATGGGAGGTGGATTCGTTTCATTTCAATTTGAAACCTCGAAAAGCCCTTACATCACTTTATTTTCTTATTATTATTATTTTCTAGGAATGTAATGTGTAGAACAAGGGTGCAATACGAACGAACAAATGTTATCTGAAGCATTATAAAAGCGTATGGAAGATATTTGGGAATCCCACAAAATTAAATGCCACTGAAACCAACCCACTCAACAAATAATATGTGAATACGTTTGTTTATCCAAATGAAAACAAGTTACCATTCCCGAATAAAATTTAGTGGTTAGGCCAATCTGTATGCGAATATTTGCCATTTCTGTTAGTTAATTTCATCGGCTTTGATACGGTGGAAGATTATCATTTCTGCATAGATTTTAATTAAACTATTACCTAATTTAGCAATTCTTGAGTCTGGAATTATAGTCGTATATATCAGACGAGTATATTATTTTTTAATGAATAGAAAATTGAAAAGAATTAACTAACAAGAGTTACGTATAATAATTTAGGTCCATGTGTTCTGACTGAAAGAGGTCTGTTGGTACGACAAAATGTTAGCCGGTATTTATGCAGACCAATCAGTATATACGTGCCGAATATGATTATCTCTAAAAAATTCCGGCTGTTAGTGGGTACAAAATACCCGTATCTCAAAATCCCGTATTTTAAGATCCCGTTACGAGAAATTGCGGCGATTTTATTCAAATCATAGCCTGTTGTTTCTTACGGGCATCCTAAATAACGTTTATGTACTAAAACATATTATTATTATTATTAGTACTGAAGACGCCTTCACTCAATTTTCGCTGCCGTGTACTAAAAAACTTTTCCTATTCTATACCGTTGGAGAAAAGGAAATAACACCGTTCGGCGTCACTCACCATCAATGCGTACGGCACCCAATTTCCTTGCTCTGAATCATTTCTAATGCTTTTAAACGTTTGGCAACTGTTGTGTGATCAACTTCTAATGATTCTGCAAGTTCATTTTGAGCCTGACATAGGTCGTCATCGACTAATGCTTCGAATTCTTCGTTGCATCGTCTGAAGCATCTAAAGCGATGGCTTACCTGTGACACGCGTGTGAATGGTGACACGCTAAGATATTTTGGGTGACACGCAGCTCCGATTGTGCTAGTCAAATATTCTTTTAAATAAAAATAAATAATATTGTAGTTCACGGAAATTAGTTCAAAAAAGGCGTTTCGACGAAATAAGTGGCGGACAGCTGAATTTTGGTAGTAACGTTGTTTTTCTGGTTCTAAATAAGATCAGAAAATAAATAAGATCTATTTGAGTGCCGCTAACAATTCTACCCAGGGTCAAAAGCCACGAAAATCGGTTTTTTTTAATAACTTGTTAGCCGTTACTTTTACGAGAAAAGTACAGGTACAAGTACAAGCTGGAGAATTTCAGATCTTACTTAGAACCACAAGAACAATGTTTCTACAAAAATTCAGCTTTCCGCCTCTTATTTCATAGAAACAATTGAATTTAACTGAACTATAAATGAACAATATAAAATAAAATAAGTACGGTTCCATTACTGAACTTTGTTGTGTTCAAATGTTTCAAAATAAAATGAATGAACAAATTAATCAAATTATTGTCCATCGTTGGCTACTACTTTCTCCCACATTTCAAGAAATTTTCGAATTTCATCTCGAAAAAATAACTCGTCTTTTGAGGCGATCCAAGTTTGGAGCCAAATTTCGATTTCTGCGAGAGAAGTGAACTGGTAAATTATCCACTAATCAGGAGGGAGCAATACGTAAAATATCCCACTGGAGCGTTTCCAAATATTTTGGTACGACTTTTGCGACGTGTGGCCGAAAAGAATAACTTTATTATGTCTTTGCTCGTATTCTTTCCGATTTTCTCGCAATGCACGGCACAAACAAATCAATTGTAGCCGATACCGATCGCCCGTAATTGAATGGCCGGGTTTCAGCAGCTCATAGTACACAACACCCCTTTGGTCCCACCAGATATAGAGCATGACCTTCGAACCATGTATATTCGGCTTTGGTGTTGATGTTGGTCGAAAGCAATGATAGACCGGGCATAGTGTAGTATTTTTCCTTCTTGTGATTATCGTAGAATATCAACTTCTCATTTCCAGTCACAATCCGCGATGTACAAAATACTTTCTTTGTTGCATTTGAATCAGTGAAAGTGAAAATCGCCTTTCAACATCTATTGGTTTTAGTTCATAAGACACCCCATTTCCTTGCTTTTACGGAAACGGCTTGTTGAGTCACTTCCAATGAATCTGCAAGCTCCTTTTTCGTTTGACTCGGACCTTCATTGAGTAAGGCCTCTTATTCTTTGTCTTCGAATTTTTTTGACTGTCCAGAGCGAGAATATTCTTCAACGCTGAAATCGCCATTCTTGAAACGTTAAAACCATTCGCTACATCATTTATCAGTTAGAGCAGTGACACCACAAACTTCCGCAATCATTCGATGGGCTTCAGCTGCACTTTTCTCCCAATTAAAGCGGAAAACTAAAACCTCTGTAAATGCTGCTTAGTTAGCACAAAGTTTGACATATTAACAAGGGTTTGGTATGAGGTTAAAAGCGATATAAACTGAATATTATTGACAGATTTCTAACCTCTCTAAAACCACCGAAATGAGCTGTTACTATAAAATGATCATAACAGTCGGCATTTGAAAACGGACCGAGCTAATTTGTACTCCCAAATTAGAATTTTTTTAGAATTTTGACACACTGACCTCAAATGGCTCGCCATCACTGATCTAAACCAATCGCTGCATGTTGTTTCCGATAAAGCATCATCACCGTAAGCCTCCACATATTATCTATGTGCTTCAGCTGCAACTTATTTTTTTAAAAAATATAATAGTAAAATTCGCCGCAAATACCCTATTTTTGGCACGAAATTCCACATGTTTAACGCTATGAAGAAATATGTTGTACACACTTCGGCGGAATGAATCATTACGAGCCTAATGGTGGCACTTCACGATGAAGTTGACTGTACTATTGCCTGATGTAAAAAGGCTAAGATAACGTCATGACCCGGGAAACAGTAACAACTCGTAAATTTGTATTTTATTGGTAAAGGAAATTTTACTGAATTATTTAATAAACTAACAAATATTTATATAATCCTTTTCTTTACAATAGTTAGGAAATATTGTACTTAAGCAGTGGCGTGCGGTCAACATCTCCATAAGGTATGCAGAATTTTATATTTTCCTGGAAAAAAATGTAAAAACGCAGAAAGTTGCTTTGACAGTTAGGTAACAATAAAAACAAACATTAAATATTTCGGAAAAGTTGAAATTTATCTAAGAAATATCAGAAATTCGTAAAGGGTCGCACCAAGAAATTTGAATATCGGACATCGCGACATTTGATCCGAATTTCCCGGTTATTTTCGAAATACGAATCCAAAAAAATGTAGTGACGCAGGAAGTTTATAAATTAGTTGAGAAAAAATAAAAAAATATCAAAAATAAACTTTTCGTACAAATGCTCTGCAAGAACTTAAAAGCTCCCAGAAAGCTTTATTTTTCCAACTTTATTTTATACGTATTAAAATCTATTTTCTATACAGATACCGATCCTTTAACGAACTCAAAATGTTCCCAATATAAAGTTCAAAAAATTTCGAAAGCTCATTAAAAGCTTAAAATTAAAATGTTTTTTTTATATAAATTGAAATCGAATTTTTATCCCATTCATTAAATTTAAATAAAATATGAAATTTTCGCAGAAAGCTTATCTAAACTATTCAAAGCTCGACAAAAACTATAATTTTCGAACTTATTTTTAACGTTAAAAATATATTTTCTATCTAGATAACGGCCCGTTAATTAAAGGCTCGTTAATTAACGAAATATCAACATTTTCCAAAATTGAGCTTTAAAAATATCGTCATCTTATTGAAAACTTAAAGTTAAAATGTCATTTTATATATGTTAAGTTATTTGATTCTTTATATTTAGATAAAATATGAAATTTTCGTTAAAAACTTTCTCTATCCACTGTAAGCTCAAAGAAAGATTTAAGTATACAACTCAATTTTTTACGTCGCATAATCTATTTTCTCTCCAGATATCGACTCCTGCACGAAATTTCAAATTAAAAAAAAAGAATGCTTCAAAATTTCGAAAGCCCATTGAAAGCATTAAAATATTTATGTAAAATTTCAGGCCGAAACCTGAATTTTTCAAGAAAGTACAATCAAGGACAATAAATACCTTCATGATAATTTGCCTTCAATTCAATTCAATTCAATAAAGCTTCCGCAGAAATTTTAAATTTTCCCGAAAGCATAACATAGCTTTAGTAATGAGTAAAATAATATTATATTTTAATTAAGAGCTTTGGATAAGCTTGATGATTATTGATAAAGTTATTAAATAAAATAATAAATAAAATAAGTCGATATTTCAGGTGTTCTCTGCGCCTTCTGCGCATTAGACTACACGCCACTGTACTTAAGATATTTATTATACTTGAAAAGTGGAAAATTATTTTCAATTCACCTGCAAATTACATGGAAAAATTTAAGAGAATAAAAAGGAAAGCCAAAACGATTAAAATTTGTATGTTGATGTTGAGAATAAATTGTATACAATAAAACCAAGAGAATTCAAATTCCTTAAGAAACCACTAGAGTTTTCCAAGTAACTTACACCATACCTTACACTTTGATTCCGTGAACAGCATCTTCAGCAATTTAAACGTAACAGTGAAAAGGTTAAAAAAATATATAATTTTATTAGATTTACTTGCTAGCATTTTCATTTCGGACAATTCGGAGGACAGTTCTTTATTTCTTTTTATATATTTATATTGAAATACTTGAGATTTAAAATATATAGAAATATACTTGTAATTAAAAAATATAATAAACCACAAGGAAGAACCAAAAACTTATAGTTTTAAAAATAAACCACAATATATTTAGTTAATTACCTCTTCCATGGTATAATGGGTATGACGCTCGCTTTGGAAGAGGGAGGTTTGCAGGTTCGAAGGTTCGAA